>JANPWX010000376.1:1462991-1495750 GCA_024734555.1 Trochalopteron elliotii
GGGACGGGACGGGCGCAGCGCTGCCTCTCCGTCCCCGGCGGCGCGGACCCCGAAGGGCTCGGATGCTCGAACCCACACGCACGAAAGGGAGGTCAGGGGCTCCAACCTGAGAACAGCAGTGCCGCCGCCTTCTTCCTCCTCTTCCTCCTCTTCCTCCTCTTCCTCCTCTTCCTCCTCTTCCTCCTCCTTCTCCTCCTCCCGCCCGACTTTTGGGGGCCGGCGGGCGCGGAGCCTCCTGCCCGCGTCCCGCACTCGGGTTCCCCGGCCGTGTGAGCGTCTCCCAGGATTCGCTCACATTATAAAAGCCCCGTGAGGTTTGGGGTTTTTTTGTTTGTTGGTTTTTGTTGATGGGTTTTTTTCTCAGGGTTAGTAAAGCTGTGCTTCTTCTGGGTGGGGCTTTTTTTTCTTTCGGTATGTGAGAGGCACGCTGCCGCCGGGGGGGATATTCTAGTAGTAGCTGTGCAGGAGAAGATAAATGACTATACCTGCGCGGCAATCTCTCCCAACATCTAAGCCGATTCCGGGTTTTACTCTGAAAACTTCTGCAAGGATGCAAAATGCCACTGAATGATGAAAACAACTTCAGCTCTTGTTCACGTGCGGTCCAGATTGCTCACCCCGGGCACACACACACGGCCACGGCAGCACGATCGGACCACGGCAGCTTTTATAATAAAGTTGTAGCAAATCTTCAAATGAGCTTATTGTGCATGTAGCCAGTGCAAGCCATGCTGCGCCTGTGGTGAAACCCAGATTTGCCTTTCGCACACACATAGAGACATCACCAGGCACGGCTCCTTAGGGCAGAAACTGAACTGAACGAAACAATTTGCCCTTAGCGGGAAAATATTTTTGTTATTAAGATGATATCTTGTGTGGTGAAAGCGGGGCAAAGCCCCTTGTCCCAGCCCCTTGTCTCATGGCGGGCTCTGTCCCCACGGAGCGCTGAGCAGTGGAGAGCTGTGATTTATCCCTCAGCCCTGTATATGTGTATGTTACAGCGTGGAGAGTACTTTCCTTCCCAGCACTTCCCAAAATGTTTGCAGAAGCACAGCCTGCCCTGTGACCAGCAGAATGGCTTTCCCCATGGTGGCTTTTTTACTGGAGACCACTAGGGTTTTCAAATCCCAAGAGGAATTTTTATGCTTTTTTTAGTGGTTCTAGGGTTTGGGGAGTTTTGGTTTTTTTTTTTTTTGTGGTGGTGGTGGTGGTGATCATGTGGCTGATGTCTGGTTTTATCCCTCAAAAAAATTCCTAATAAACCAGGAAATTCCAATCATGGGGCGTTTGGGATGCTACTGAAAACCTAAGCCAAGAAATACAAAGGTTAAGATTACAGTTAAGCTAAACTCACATATTTCTCTCTGGGTAAGTAAAGCTCAACTAATTATTTAATTGCATAATATTTCTAATGTTTTAAAACATTAGAACTTAAACTCAGTACTAATTCGTGTACTCATGTACTGTGAGTCATCTGTACAGAAATTACACATTATTGTCATGAATTTACTAGAAGTTGAAGGTACTTAGCAAGAGTAATAGTGAAAATTGGCTAACAAGCATCTGTTAATGGAGATACTTTTGTTGCTCGAGGGTTTATATTACACAGAGGGAAAGGTCTGCTAATAACAGAATAGCTGCTGAGTAATTATTAAAAATATTCCCTGGTAAAACAGGGATTTTCTACTTGCACATCTGTGAAGAGTTAAGCTAAGCAGACTTGTGTGAGGCTCGAATGTTCTTGAGCTGTTTCATCATGATGGTGAAAACAGCCAACGGATTTAACATTAGAGAACTGTTACCTCTACAGAAATCCTGAGCCCACACCAGCAAGTGGATCCAGGACTATCCTTTCAATCTCCCTAAAGCACCGCACGACGAACAGCTGCAGCTGAAACAAATACCGGTCACATCGACTCGGGGCTCACCGTGGCATGGACGGCGCAAAGCTCCTTTCCACCCTCTTTACAGTCTCTCATACCAGAGTTTTATCTCCACAAATTCACACCGTCGAGGAAAGACATTTGGATGAAGCTCAGCAAAATGCCACTGGCTTCCATCCAGGGGCCCACAGCGCCTCGGACCGGTCGGAACCACCAGTGCTTGGCAGGGGTGGACGGGGAGGTTTGTGATGCAAATTTATGACCGGGACTTTTCCGAGCAGTCCTCAAACAGGCCCTTTGTAGAACCCCTTCTGTCCCTTGGGCTCTGCGCTCACGCAGGCACTGAAAAGAGAGCTGCAGATCCCAGAAGGGGAATCACATGCCGATGACCCAGCAGCTGCAACCTGCCCGGGGATGGAGGAGTTCTCGTGGGAGCCCACGGCAGCGGGAAATGCCGTCGCTGTGTCAAAGGGGGGCCTGGAAAACGGAGGTCGGCGGGGTCTCGGCCCCTGCGCAACAGAGGGAGATGGCCCAAGTGGCATCACCAGCCTCGAAAACAGATGGAGGAGCCCAAAGCTCTGGGTGACAGCCGTGTCCAGGGTGACAACTGTGCCCAGGGCCTTGGGAATAAGACAGAGGGAAAGCAGTGCTTTCCGCCTGATTTTATTTTTCTTTTTGCAGTGCAGAACAAAGGAAGTGGCTTCTTCTTTTGTGCAAAACACGCTCCTGCCCTGTGTGCAGCAGGTGCTGTGCTAGAGGAGCGCAGCCCAGCTCCACCCGTTTGCACGGCTCCAGCAAGCCCAGCACGGCTGCACCACTCCACACTGCACAGCAGGCAAGGCCCTTTGGATGGGGCAAGGACTGAGGGGATCCTCTTCCCAGGTGTGGGGATCCACTCCCTGCCTCTGCAACACTGCAAAGTGGGATCTCCCCTCAGACAGGGTAGAGAAGGCCTGTCTATCCCAGTTTACAGCCATCTCATTTAAGAGATACTGCCCTTTATTGAGCCCAGTGGAATGTAGTGTGGATGAGTGAGATTCAACTTCAAAGCTGGGTCTAGGCTTTCTTCTGTTGTGTCCATGTTTGCATAAAGACATTTCCTTGGCTTGGCAGGGAGCAAGCAGAGTCCCAGAGCCCAGGTATCTATCCCAGAGTGAGCAGGACCTGCTGTCCTGGGGTGTTCCTGTTCCCAGGGACCCAGTCAGGGCACAGGGGACACCTTCTGGGGGAGTCCTGTGCAAACACTTGGCATAGAGGGTCTCTCTCCTGAAATGTGCATCATGCTCCTTAACCATGGCATGTCTCCAGCCAGGTCCCTGCCTGGCAGCCACCACATGCACTTCAGAGTCACTGTGGCTCTTCTCACAGAGCACACCACTCTGCCGTCCCATGAAGGCTCCCTGCAGCCTCCTTTTGCTGCTGCAGACCTTGCCATGGATGTTGTTTCCCAGCCCCGCAGAAAAGGCAGGCTGCAGCTGCCCTGGGATCAGGTCCTTGAGGCCATCAGCTGGGCCCAGCCGTGACGGTGGCTGTGGCGGCGAGGAAAGCTCCAAAGGGGGCGCACCTGCAGGCACGTGCTGGTGCACGTGCTGGGAGATCCATCACTGCGCTTCCTCCAGGGCTGCTGCTGCCGGCAAAGCCACCCTCAGGTAGCTGTTTACATCTGGTGGGATTTCCCAGAGTTGAGAGATGATTTGGAGCTGGACTTTCTGAGGGCAAGGCAGCATAACAAATGAGGTAACAGCCCCTTCACAGAGAGACAGCAGGAAGTTTGTGCCTCTTCTTTCCATTGTATCATCATCACGTCTCCCTTTTTGCTTTCCCCATTGGCTTTGGTTACCTTTTCTCTCTTCTAGTGCAAAACATTTTCAGGAAGCTTTGGGTGTAGACACAAAAATCTCCAGGTGCTTTCAGTTTTGATGCAACCGGCAGGGATTTTCCACAGCTCAGCCCCTGCATCCCAGGTCATCATTACTCATCTGTCAGTAGACAGAAATTAGGAGAATCCCTTATTTTGACATTCATCTGTCCATTCAACAACAGCATCTACATGGGCAGGACAATGTTTTAGAGGCTTTAACTTGATATGATGGGAATTGTAGAAGAAAAAAAATCTAAAGATTCCTACCAATTTGTGATAAAAATCTGAAGAAAACAATTACTGGAGTTTTGTTATGTTTGAAACCTAAATCTAAGTGGGAAATACTGAATAACAAAGCAGCTGAAATCTGCTTCTGCATGATATGACTGATTTTGTTTTGCACACGCAGCACCAGCTCTGGAAATGATGGTACAGCACCAAGTCACAACAGTCAGTGGGGTGGCACAGCTCATTTCAACATCCTGAGGAGTGGAGCACAACATGGCAACAGCTTTGGGAACTGCTTGCTTCCACATTCCTTTGACTCCAGTCCCAAAATGTGTGTGGGCCACACAACCATCACTATTTCCATGTGTCTATGGCTTCATTTAGCCTGGCTGCAGAGAGGGGGTAGCTGTACCAACAGGGGCAGCTCTTAGTCAAGAGGGTCAGGGTCCCTTAGCAGGAGAAATACCAATGAAATTCACATTTTGAAATAACTTCCTCCAGATGAAACACGCTTTCTCCCACGCTGTGCTATGACTTAGAAACTCCATTTTGCTTTTGCAGGAATAAGATGAAAGTTTTCTTGGTATCTGATTTCTGTGGTTAAAAACAATGTTTAAATGCTTATTTTAAAAAACACAATCATAAGGCAAGTTTGGAGAACTGAGGTCCTATTTTTATCTGGTTTTTTTCTTATGCCAGGGCCACAAATGTTACATGTGCACACACAAATTTGTAATGTACAGCTACAACATGAGCAAAAACAACCGACGCAGAAGGTGATCACAAAACACAGAAATGAGTGTTTGTGATAGAAAAGTGCCAAAAATGCACATCTTAATTCAGTCTGGATCTCTACAATCCTATACAACAATTTCTTTTGGCAGGGCACCCTCATATTTTGTGACTTGTCTTTTCCATTTATTCTTTGTGGTCAATGTTTAGGCCACATTATGACCAGGTTTTGGGCATGTTTAACACATACTAGGTAAATCCTATGGCAAAAAATAGCATCCTTATGAGCATTTCCATGGGGTGCTCTCTTCCATGCACCAATTCCTCAGAGAATCACAGAGTGGAAGGTTGGATGGGGCCTCTGAGGGGCAGCTGGTCTGACCACACTGCTAAAACAGACACCCAGACCTGACCGCCCAGGACTGTCGAGACATCTTGTGAATATCTTCAAGACACAACCTGTCTGGGCAACCTGTGCCAGTGCTCAGTTGCCCTCACTGTGAAATGATGTCAGACAGATGTTCATACAGATCTCTTCCTGTGTTTCAGGTGGTGTTGGTTGCCTATGATCCTGTCATTGGACACCACTACATGGAGCCTGTCTCTGTCCTGCTTGCACCCTTCCTGCAGGAATTTATACACATCACTGAGATGTCCCTGAGCCTTCTCTTCTCCAGGCTGAACAGTCACAACTCTCAGCCTTTCCTTTCAGGAGAGATGCTCCAGTCTCTTCATCATCTTTGTGTCCCTTTGCAGGACTCTCTCCTGTCTGTGTCTCTGTGTACAGAGGAGACCAAAAACAAACCCAGGACCCCAAGCATGGCCTCACCAGGGCTGAGCAGAGAACAAGGATCATCTTCCCAAACAACACTCTGGCAACACTCTGCCTAAGGGACCACAGGATGTCATTGGCCTTCTTTGTCATAGGGGCACATTGATTCTTCATGTTCAGCTTGGTGTCCACCAGGATCCTAAGGTCATTTCCTCTGCAGAACTGCTTTCCAGCTGGCCCCCAGCCTGTTCTTCTGTAGGTGCAGGATTTTGCATTTCTCCTTGCTGGACTTGATGGAATTCCTGCCAGCCCATTTCTCTAGTCCCTGTGAGGGTCCCTGTGGATGGCAGCATGACTCTGCGGCATATCAGCCACTCTGCCCAGCTTGGTGTCACCAGCAAATGTGCATGGGCTGCCCTTTGCCATTCTGTCCATGTCATTAATGAGGATGTTGAACAGGTCTGGGCCCAGTATTGACCCGTGGGGCATACAGTGAGTTACTGGCCTCCAACTAGAATGTGTCCTGATGACCCTCACCCTCTGGGCCTGGCTATGCAGTTTTCAACCCACCTCAATGCCTCAGCTTTTTCTGCTAATTTATCTACCCAGCATTTGCATGTGAGAGAGCAGGGTGCTCTGTGCTTTATTGTGGGAAAGGAAACCTCAGAGAAGGTGAGCAGTGAATAGTTGGAGATCTTGGCACTAGATTTTTTTTCAGAGCTCTTTGTTCTTGCTTGCTCAAAGGGTGCCTGTAACAGCTGCAGAGCCAGCTCCAAGCACTCAGCACCTCTGTGTATTTTCACCTCCTCAATCCCTAATCCTGCAGAATCCTGTGGCTTTTGGGAGATGGTGGGACCAGCTCACTGCGGAATAAAAATATTTATTAATGAAAACCTTTCTTAACAAAAGCCTCCCTTACCAGTGGTGGTCGAGTAGAGTCTGGCTTTTGTGGCTATTGCTGCCTAGACTCAGTGAGGGCAGAGCAAAGAGACAAATCTGTTTGCACCACAACAATGATTCACCCGCAGAGTGGCCCACGCGGCGCCGAGCACAAGCAGTCCCAGGAGGAAACTGTCAGCAGTCACCCAGCCAAAGGCTGTCACACACCCCTGCATGTGCTGTATGTCTGCACGGGACCTGGGCTGGCTTGGGACAGACACTCCTAATGCAGGAAGGCCTTAATTTATAGGGCCAGAACTTCTACGTGGCTCTTTGGTGTTGCTTTTGCTCCTGTGTGGGGCCTGGGTTTACATTTCTCTGCAGCTCTCTTCCCTAGCAGATCTTCTCCCCCGAATTCCACTTGCAATAGGCAAGGGACTTCACCAAATCCTCCACACCTTCTGCTCCTTTCATCTTTGCTGTGTTGCAACTCTTTGTGTCTATATAAGAAAATGTACTGCGTAAAGCAGATTGACTTAAACCTAAGCATTCAATGACATGGATATGCTGTAAAGGTCTGGATTATATGGAAGCAATTATTTTGCAGCCATCAAATTTTACTCTTTAGGGCTTACTTGTAAGACCAGACAGATCCTTTCCACCTTAAATAGTAGTTTTCAAGGTTTGTTGGCTAAATATTGTTTTAATGTGTTTATTGCATGCCTTTGCTTCTCCAGTCTTGTCTCCTGAGTCAAAGTTGAGGTTGGTCTTCTCCCTTACACACCTGGGAATATATTTTCCAAATTATTTCTTCATAGAGGAAATTTTGCTTCTTGGGGTTTCATTCACTTGTAATGCATTCATGGAGACTGCAACATTTTAGCTGCTAATGCTTACTGAAAGCACTTGTGTGTCTGGGCTGTACTGTAGCTACATTTGATGCTTAATGCTTTAAAGGATTTGTGATCATGAATTTGGTCTGTCAGCATAATTGTAAGTGGAGAGACTTCTAAGCACTCCATAAAAACTAGGGAAAAAAATGGTACAAGCTTTTTGCATCTTCAGGCGAGTTTTTATGTACATGGGAGATACAGAAAATTTGCCTTGAAACAAAGCTTTTTTAGGAAAAAACAGAATCAGATCTTAGCTTAAGAGAAGATCCTTCTGTGAAACAACAACCCCCCTCCTTTACACATAAAAGTAGAGCCTGCTCAGCATCACATTCAGCCACCCCACAAAGCCAGGAGCTACAGCTCAGCCAGGCCAAAAGAGGCCCCTGCCTGACCCCAGCACAGAGGGAAAAAAAATTGGCTTTTAAAGCCCCACGGCTCTAAGCTCCTTCCTATTGGGAAGGCTTTGCACAAATGGGAAGCCCCAGCACTCCCAAGGAAGTGACTTGCAGAGGCAGGGATAATTCCTCTCCATCAGGGGACAAGCATCCGCACTGGTCACCATCCTAGCCTTTGAACAGATTTTACCTCTGCCATGAGACACAGAGGAATGATTTGCATCTCATGGACAGGGATCTGAGGCAGGGGATTAGGTAGTATAGATTGGTTCCTTTACAATTTGCAGTTGTACAGTTTAGCGTCATGAAGCCAAAAATCCCAAAGAGGGACCTTGCCTGTGAGCCATGCTGGAAATATCTAGGGGCTGTTAAAGTAATTTGTTATTCCCCTGGTATTTTGCTTGCGATGTTTGCATGTTGTGGTAACAAGTTTCTGATTATTATTTTTCAAATTGTTGTTGTTTGGTTCTCCACTAGCATTAATTGTGTGCAGCAGTCCAGGCACTTTGGTGCTGTTAAAACGTGAAATCTTGAGATGTGCAGTCAGAGAGAAGTGTTTTGTTCTTCACACCCACAATCAAAGTGTGAGCTCAAAGATATCTAAAATCCTGCTACTAAGAAATAATTTTCAAGTGCAGGAGTAGGTCTCCTTCCTTACCCAGCTCTTACAGCAGTGCTGGTGATGCTTTAGGACCATCACATGTAGCACACCTGGTGTCACACCATCTACCGCTGGCTACCCTCAGGCAAGCAGGAATTCAACTCTCTTCCTAAATGTGCCTTCAACCACTGGCTCCCTATAACCACACGAATATCCCTGCTCAGGAGGGGAAGTGACTGCTGTGGTTGCAAATGGTTGGTGTCAGAATGAGTTAAGGCTTGGCTGATAGAAAATGGGAATAAGGAAGAATATTTCTAAAAGGGCAAGAAACAAAGGGGATTTTCCTTTTCAAGAGCTGCGGGAAATTTGAAGGCAATCAGTAATTTCCCATTTCTGAAGTGTGGTAGTCATCTGATGACTTCAGTTGGCTTTGACCATTAATTACACAATTCACAAACAGAGCAAAGGCACCTCTTTGCAGTGGTCTTATTAGTGGGGTTTTCTGTTTGGTTGGCTTTTGGTTGGGTTTTCTTTTTGGTTGGGTTATGTTTTTGGAGTTTTTTTGGTTGTGTTTTTTTAATGCATTCAAGTACTCTGGGACAATAGAGTGATCATTCTAATTTGATTTAAATGCCAACCCCTATGAAGAGTACAATTAGTTATTTACTAGAAATGGAGACAATGTAGTTTCTCTTGCTTGACTTTGATACTCCTCAGAAGGTGAAGATAAGGATATGCAAGTCTCCCCACCCACACTTGGTTCATGAATTAATAGCCTAGCTATGGCTGGCAGACAGAATGCCTCGAGGTGAAAAAGCAGTTTCTGCCTTCAGCTCTTTCTCGTAACAGGGAACAAAAGGTCTGGTCACAGCCATGCCATCCTGGCTGCCAGAGGGAGGCCCGTTGGAGGCCAGTCCTGCCATCCTCCCAAAGGCAGAGAAGGCTCCCATTGCTTCCCAACACTCAGCTTCCACTGCCTCACCACGTGTCACCAGCCAAAGCTGTGCTTCACTTCCAGGCTCTGCAGGCAGGGGTGACCCACCAAACCCTCAGCAGCCAGGTTTGAAGCCAGACTCACCAACACGGGTGGGCATTTACCCACCTTTGGGCTTTGTGCTGCTGGATCACCCAACACACAAACCATTCTCAATTTCACTGCTTGCATGCTTTTTATTTTGCAGACAGTTGTTCCCAATATTTGACTTGTACGGCTGACTTGTTACTTAAAACCACAGACACTTTTTCTGGTGTGATATCTATTGACAATGTGATTAATATTTGTAATGTTTGTAGTGGTGACTAAAGTGAGGATGAGGGGGAAGGTGGTTTTATGCTCATGGACACATTTTCTTCTTGAGATGTGAATGTCTTCATCCTGTTCTTTGAGGTGGAGCATATCTGTGGGTAGATTCCCCATGGCCAGCTGGGCCAAGGGCTCCTGTACCTGCACAGAGCTCTTGTGAAAGGAGAAGGTCTTGTAAAATGTACTAAGCTTGACAGTGCTTACCACTTGCATGACCCAGTTTTTATCAGAAACCAGTCCGAGGTAAAAGGAAGGTATCACATTGTTACCCTTGAGTAAGGTCCACTAAGCAAATGCTAATTAGGTGCAAATTCATGCATGGAGTGTGAGCTTCTGTGAAAGAAATAAGCCTGAGCAGACAGATCATGCTCTCTGCTGGGCTATTGGAGACTGGGTCCAGAGGGCAGGTTAAATGGATGACTGCTGAGCCGCCCAGCTCAAGAGGTGGCAAACCGTGCCCTTAGACCAATCTAAATGTTTAGTTAAGGATTGTTTCCTCCAAGGAGACCTTCTCTAGCCTCTGTGCAGCTGGGTGAGACGTGTTGTCCTGCCCACTGGTGAGGAGACAGGTGGCATGGGGCAATGCCACAGTGGGATGGGACAGCCCTACTGGAGGAAGGGAGCTTGCCAAGGTGCAAATCCCCCTTTCTCAGGTGCTGTTGAACTTTCCCTCCCCTTGGCACCCAGCCCTGAGCAGGGTGATGTCGGGGTTGAGCAGGCTGATGTGTTAACACCTCCAGGGCTTCCAGGAGGCACAGGAAGGAACCACAGCCTACCAAAGCCACCGTGAAGCTGCTGCTCCCAATATAAGATGCTCCAGAGATGACAGGGGAAAAGTCACTTTGTTGTCACTCCTGTGTGTACACAGTGCAGCAGGGAAGAAGTGCTGAGAGTGACTTTCGAATTTCTGATGGAGGATATTTTTCCAGGCCTGAACTAAGGAGGGTGTGCAGAGCTGTCTGCAGGTCCTGCTGTGGATTCACAGAGGTGGTGGAGGGAGGAAGTGGTTGCTCTCATCTCTGCATGATTGCTGCTGCACACCAGTTGTGAAGCCTTGTATGGGGCTCATGACAGAGCCTGCCCTGCACAGGCAAGGCAGGATGAGGAGTTGGTGAAAAACCCCCACATTTAAGGGAAGAAAAGTGATTTTTGTAAGGGGGGGGGAACGTGTCATCCCACACCACCTGTGGGTTTGAGACAAAGTGGGCTCTGCTTGGTGCAGATGGAGTGTGGCAAAGGCCAGCTCAGGCATTCCCCCATGCAGCAGCCTTTGGCCCTGGGACCACAGGGGCTGCTGAGGTGATGGCAGCTGGCCTGGGAGGCAGGAAGCCATCTTGCCCTGAGTGGAAGATGTTGATGGGACAGGGGCACATGGGACTGGTTTCTCACCCCAGGATGCCCAGACAGGAGATGAGGCTGAGTACTCAGCCCATTTTGGCCCAGGGGCTTGGTTCTTCCCAGGGGTCTGGTCTTGTGTGAAAGTGCCAGCAGGGTGTTGGAAAGAAGCAGGATGAAGTGCAGGAGAAGGAGGTGACTCTCCTCCCTTTCTGGGCGTATCTGGAGCAGGGAAGAGACACGGAGGGAAACTGAACTTCTGAGCCCCAAACCACATCCTCTCCATAGTCAGAGATGCCAAAGAAATGTGGATTTACAACAAGAAATTAGGAAAAAGGAGAGACAGCAAAAATAGATTTTAATCCTCAGATGCTACTTTTTAGGATGCCTAGAGGTGAAATCTGCTGCCCACTGTCCTGGGAAGCAGGCTTAATATCGCGGAAATATACTCACTGAACACCTACCACAAATTACAGGGACCGGGTGTCTGCGCACCTGGAGGCAGAAAGTCGAGACCCAGAGTCCATTTTGCTTCCACCGTCATTTCCTCTCCCGCAGAGGTGAACGGCGGGAGCTGCGGGGTCGGTGCCCGGAGGAGGAGCGGGCCGGAGCGGGAGGCGGCTCCCGGTGCCACTAGAGGTCACCGTCACAACGAGGGACGGGCCCCGCGGGGCAGGGCAGCGCCGGCCGCCCATCCCGCACCGACACGGGGCAGGCGCCTTTCTCGTGCCTTGGCGAACGCTGCGGGAAAGGTTTGTGCAAGGGAACGGAGGTAGAACAGCCGATTAACATAAAGGAGGGAGGGAAATCAGATGAAAAATGGGTCGGTGGGGTTTTTTTTGTGGGCTTTTTTTGTTGTTGTTTTTGTTTGTTTTTGTTTGGTTTTTTGTTTGTTTTTTTTTTTTTTAAGTTTTTTTGAGTTTCTGAAACTCCAGACGGCTTTTTAAGCACGCAGCGTCCTATTCAAAACCTTCCCTAACACAGCGCTTGGAAGCAGATTTTTTCCAAAAGCTTCAGTGCCAAGTGTCTCCCACACTGGCAACTCCATCAAACACGTCTTTGCATTTCCTCACTTCCACCCAACAGCGAGGATGTGGGCAGGAATGGGGTCCCAGCCTTGGCCAGGCTTTATGGGAGCTGCTGCACCAAAATCTTCGGTTTAAAATCTTTGCTTCTTAGTGTGTAAGAATTAAAGATATTTAAGAAAATGAGGTGTTATACTTGCCTAAGGGAAATACCTGCAATTCCCATTGAGCTTCCCCATGTCCTTCCTTGGATGTTTGCTCTCCTGCCTGAAGTGAACTTCAGCCTCTTTGGGCACAGAGAGCTATCCTTTATGTGCCTCAAATGTTTCTGGGTAAGGTAATGTTTAAAAAGTAAGTAATCATCATGGTTTTAGCCAAGTTTCACTCTGAATCACCAACTTACCTCAAAGCAAAACTGAGAAAAAGTTCTGGGCTAACTCTCGTGTTCTCAAACCTCGGACTGTTGCACGTCTTTACTTAGCATGAAATTATTCAGAGCTGATTGCAATTATTGCTTCTGTTAGACGGGACATTTGTCTGTTAAACCAAACAAAACCCCCTCAATTTCAGTGGTTTCGGGATTTTATTTAGTGGCTACCCCCATATTTAGCTGGCAGAAATGCTGCCAGCAATCACCACTGACATTAAGCAAACTCACTCTCACTTTCCACAGTCACACCCTCTGCCAAGCCGCTGCTCTAGTGACACTGCTTTTGGGGAGGACGTGGACCTAAAACCCTGCACTGTACTGGGAAATACCACACAATAAGGAGAGCTGGGGATTTTTGGCCAGTGGCAGGTGATGGGTGTACATTGTCAGGGAGCAAAACGTGGCCAATATAGTGCAGCCACTGTAAAACATCTTTCCTCATGAAAGCCAACATCCTGCAGGGCTGTGAGGGCGATGCCCTCAGGAGCTCTTCGCATGAAATTTTCCTTAGAAAAATGGATTTTCCTTGTGCTGTGAGGGTTTGACAGAAATGTTTTGCCTCAGTGTTGCCACTGTATGCAGATACCATAATGCTGGTGGGCAGCTTGGGTGGAGGCAAATCCTTCCCCTTTGCAGCATGTAAAACAGCACTGAATGAATCACAATGGTTTGGGATGAAAGGAACCTTAAAGGTCATCTTATTTCCACCGCCCTGCCATGGGAAGGGACACCTTCTGCTACACCAGATTGCTCAAAGCCCCATCCAACCTGGCCTGAACACTTTCAGAGATGGGGCATCCACAGCTTTTCTGGGGACAGTTCTAGTGTCCCACCACTCCCACAGTGAGGAATTTCTTCCTGATATTTAATCCAAACCTGCCCTTTCTCAGTTTAAAGCCATTGGTCCTTGTCCTATCACTACATATCCTTGTAAAAAGGTCACCAAGCTCCGATTTACCAGACACTTCCTCAGCTGCCAGGGCTTGCAGGAGGAGAGGGAGAAAGAGGTTCAGGGCCCTGCAGTGTGGAAGGCTTGGCTGGGAGGATGATGCTGCAGGGTATTTTTGGACCCTTATGTCCCTCTGTTCTTCTTGTCTGAAGCCCAGGGACCAGCAGGCATTTCCATGTTCCCAAAGCATATTCTTGAGTTTTTGCAGGCACATCATAACAACTTATGTTTGTACAGGCAGTCCCAAGGATTTGTGCAGCCTTCCAGCTTGCCAGCAGCTCCTTGGCACACGTCAGGGGAGTGAATATTGCTTCCTAGTAAAAATAAGGGCACTGGTGTACGTGCTGCAGTTTAATTTGTTTTCAGAGATAGTCCTCCTTACACAAGGCCAGTGTGGGGAGGAGGGAGGAAAGAAACCAATGGGAGGAAGCAAAACACCCTGAGAGCAGTGAGGCCCTGGTTCCTGAAGGACATCTAAGGGTATTTGACTTTTAAAGGTGTCACCTGTCATTAGAGCCCATGTGATGTGGGAGAGCCCCAGATGTCACATCCAGAGTCAATGCTGATGCATTTCCTAAGGTGTGGAGGAGGTCTCAGTAGATAGGGCACACAAAGCCAAGGCGGGTGAAGGTTTCCACCAGTCCCAGCTGGAGCAGGTGCCACCTAAAGCTCAGAACAGTTTTCCCTCATGTTGTAAGGGAATCTCCCACAGAGGCTGTAGAGAATCGATAAGAAAACCTCAGTAATAAGCCCTGTGGTTCACTGGACTGAAATTACCTAAAGCCAGTGCAGCTTTACTGGGGGTTTTGTCCATTTAATTAAATGTGCTTTCCATCTCACTCTGGAAGCACATGGTCCCAGAGACTGAAAGCAGGCCAGGAGAAGCCCTAAGGAAAACCCCACTGTAGCTATGGGATAAACTCCAGTACAGGCAAGTTAGGTGCTGATTAAAGACCATAAACACTTGAATAGAAAACACAGGGCAAGCCAAGGTGCTGGAAAATCCCATTTCTCATAGGAATCATAGGAGAAGGTGAACTGCAGCTGATAGAAGCCTCTGTTTGGCACCAGATGGTCATGGAAGGCTCCTTCATGTACCATGTATTGTAGAGGGGGATCTGGGAACTAATTCTTAAGCCAACATGTAGGCAGAGCGAGGATCTTGGTGCATTGCAGCCTTGTTATTCAGGCATTAAGTGAAAATCAGGAAGACATACACGTACCCAGAAAGCAGGTACTGTGGAAAAAGTTTTAAATGACAAGCAAGTTAAAGAAAAAAAATGTACAGTAAGATGATTTTGGACATCCAAGTTAAAAATGGTTCCCACCAGTGCTGTCTTTATATGTTACATCCCAAACCCAAGAAATAAAAGCAATAGATACATGTTATTTTCTAATTTTGTGATCAAATGGTCAGTCTTTACTAATATTATCAATTGCTGCTTGGGTTAGGCTGCTGGTAAGACCTATTCCAGCCTTGCCTGCCCTGATTGATTGAGAGAGCATTGATGAGAGTTCAAAAACAACATAGATTGACAAAATTCAATTAATTAGAGGCAGATGCTAAAGATCACGGGCTTGCCATCAACAAAAAAGTTAATCCTAGTTAGTGCCTCAATCGATCACAAAAATAAACAGTCAGAAAAAATCAAAAGCCCCTCCCAGCAATCACTCAAACACTTTATTCTTCTTGGAGCAATGTCAATGACTTCAATGTTTAGGGCTTTTGAATCTACCTAGGAAAATTAAATTTGTAGTATTTTGACAAATTGGGGAATTTTGAAATAATTGACATTTTTGTGGTCTACAACTTACTCACAAGGGGAAGCAGAGGGGCAGGCATTGATCTCTTCCCACCAATGACCAGTGACAGAACTCAAGGGAATGGAATGAAGCTGTGCCAGGGCAGGTCTTGGTTAGGTTTTAGGAAGATTTTTCACCCAGAGAGTGGTTGAACACCAGAATGGGCTCTCTAGGGAAGAGGTCACAGCACCAGCCTGACAGAATCCAAGGAGCATTTGGACAATGCTCTCATACACCTGGTGTGATTCTTGGGGTTGTCCCGTGCAGGGTCAGGAGTTGGCCTCTGTGATCCTTGTGGGTCCTGTCTAACTCAGGATATTCTATTATTCTATGAAAAGCATGACACAATTTTGAATGAAATCACTGTGTTTGTGTGGGTGAGATTCAGGATATCTGGACTCACCCACTTACACTGAGATGTCTGCAAAGTAGCTGTCTTCATGTGAAAAAAAATTCAGCTCTAATATTCAGATGCAGACACTGGAGCTGAGGACAGATAAAACCTTCTGGAACTTAAGTGGATAAAAAATAGGGAAAAGTTACAAACTGGTAGCCTGGACAGTGAATTAAAAAACTGCATAGGTATGTTTGCTGTTATTTCTTAGATTTAGGACATAATCCTGCTCTGATTTAAGTCAATGGGAATTTTGCTATTGAATTCAGAAGGACCAGAATCAGGCACTTTGTCTTCTCCAGACCTGACCACTTTATTTGGAAATATAACTTTTTAAAACACACACTTCTCTCTTAAAATGCTACAAAGTAAAGCAAGTAATTACATTAGGCTCTACCTGAAGCTCCAGAGAATTAATACAAAGGCTGCTTGACTCTTGCCAACTTTCACTATTACAGTTTTACTAGCACCATATGCAGCACTACTGTACCTGCTTGTTTCACTTAGTAAAATCATTGGGGTTTATTTTGGTTTTTTTTTTTTTTCCAAAGGAACATGCAATATCCACAAACAAAAGCTCCAGGGAGTGGGTACCAGCTCGGAGGCCCATATGGTCTTAGTATCAAAGTAATCACAGAGAGGGAACAGGTCTGTTTGCTCAGCAACCCCACCCTTTTTGCAAACATGTGAGTTGGCGCAGGAAAAGGTGCTCTTTTGGGTGGTTTCTGTCGCCTGCTGTCATGAAAGAAACTGTGAAGTGAGATTTCCAGTGTTATTTTCAGCACCCCTGTAGCCTAAAAGGAAAGAAGCTGTGAGGTAGGGAGAGAACTGGCTGTGTCAGCTTTGAGACCATGGAAGGGTCAGGGACACTTTCCTAGGGACAGCCAGGAAAGGGTTTCTGCAGAGGAGAGTTTTAACCAGAAAAAGCTAAGCCTGTTATTCTCATTTCACTAATTCCAAGGCAGGAGAAGAACTGATTGCAAATTACACATACAAGGCTTCACATAAAGGCCAAAGTGTCTGCTGAAGCAGAGTAAAAGTCGATGTGGGATTTTTCATCACTGGACTTGAAAATATAGTGAATTCTTGCTGAAAGATGAGTTTTGAAGGCTCAAGATTCTGCCAGTGTGCTACTTTGACATGCACAAGTACATCGAGCTGTGACTTCTGCAAGGCACAACCACGTGGAAGTCAGATATCAATGACTTTAAGACACTGGCTAGCTAAGGCTGGTTCTGAACCCTGGCATAGACTAATGCACACCTGTAAGTTCTAGGCTGAGACCAGCCCTCAGGAAATAGCATCTGGCAGAGCTGCCCTCTGCTTCTGACCAGGTGAGCTGGCTGATGGTTTGGGACATGCTTCTCTATTGCTCTGGGAAGAAGAACCGCAGAATCACAGAAATGTTGGTTGCATAAGACTGCTGGAGTTCATCTAGTCTAATCTTCTGTCAGAACAGGATTACCACAATCACCATATCATTAAATTAGCCTTATCTAGATCAGTCATAAAAAGCGTCCAAGCCAGGAGCCACCATCACCTCTCTGGAGCATCTGATGAAAAAGGCTAAGCTGAACTTCTCCATCTGCCACATGTGCCTGTTGCCCCTTGTTAAGTCCCCTAACATGACTAAGAAGGGATTGGATTTGTCCTTTTTGTACCTGCTCTTCAAGCAACCTGCTTTGGGTTTCCCTTCACTGGGAAAAACAAGCCTAGCTCCTTCCACCTCTCTCTCGCTGCATCTGCACTCCAGACACTGGACCATGGTGGCAGGCCTTAGCTGGATCTTCCCAGTTTTTTCACATTCCCCTTGAGGCAGAAGTCCCAAAACTCCAGCTGTGGATGCACCAGTGCTGGGAAGGGGAAGCACATGGTGCCAAATGTTTGAGCCACAGCCTCATGTTGTGGGCCAATGCATGGTGCAGACACCACTGTACCTCCATCCCTATTTCCACTGCTGACTGTCAAAGGGGACTAAAGAGTTGATATAAACTAGGAGAAATGATTTTCATTACAGCTACAGCTTTGGCTCAGTATCTGTATATAACTTTCCATGCTTACTCAGCAATTCAGTAAGCAGAGCCTAACTTACATCCTCTTGTTCCTCGAGTTCATCTTTCAGTCTAAGCCTTACCAAAACATAGTTTTATATGCTAATTTCCTCATAGTAAACCCCTTACTGTATGTCATTCATTGATACCAAGCGGTGTACATGTAAGAGTAGGCTAATATTCTGTGTATATTACCAACTTTATGAGTTAAAGAATTACAATGTGCTTGCTTTATTTAGGTGGTAAAGTTTTTTAATGAGTCTGGAGGGTCCTTTACATAAAAGTAGTGACTCTAGCTTGGAATCTCTTTCCATGTTTATTAGAAATGTGTTTTACTTTACCGTGAAAAAAGCCAAGGAAACATGCAGCCCTAAAGTCTAATGAAGTAGTTACTCGTGCAGTCAAAGTTCATAAATTTTAAACACATTTAATTTATAAATTGAAAACATAGCTTGCACTGGCTTTTCCAAGATTATTGCTTGCCACAGGGGTTTTAGGATAGTTGCTGGGCCATGCATGTTACCTCTTTTCTTTTTAGGCCAAGACTGAATCTTCATGATTTGCTCACACTCATGGAGTATTTTTTTTGTTGTTGTTGTTGTTCGGGGTTTTTTTGGTTTATTGGTTTTTTTGGTTTAAATGGTTTATTTTTTTTTTTAATAAAAGTGTTTTCAGAAAGAGTCTTTAAATCTTTAGAATATTAAAAATCATAACCCATTCAGCAGTATCAGCAGTCTCTTTGTTCTCAACTTAGGGTTTGCTTTTGAGCTGACACTTTGAGAGCTCTTTCTCCTGGACAAAGAAGCCCTTTGTCCCTCTGGAGACCCATCTTCTCAGCTAATTGTGAAGAGCAGTCCCTGCAGTGGAGGTCTGAACTGGATTCCAATCTCACACCAATAAAACCTCAGGGCCAGCCTGGGCCAGGAGCCCAGCTCCCAGGAAAAGGGAATTTGGAGAAGTGGGGAAATGAAGATGCTAACTTCCCACTTTTGCCCTCTGCATTCCACAGGTTGCTCATCCCTTGTGAGCAACTCTGGCTGCACAAGCTCCACCATAATTTGTCCTACTTGCAAAGCAGCCTCAGGTACAAAATGTGCTGTAGGGATGTCTGGCACACAGCAGTGCACTACCTGCTTCAGGAGGAGATGAGAGGAGGGTTCCAGTCTTATGCCAGCTGGAATTTCCACCAGACATCCTCACTGGGCACACTGCTTTGTGTCGGTGCCTCTGTGAAGTGAGGCAGCTGATGACTGCAGGATCACTATTTGTTGACTCAGAGTCACAGAAGGTCAGTTCTGGAGCTTCATGTCAAATTACATGGGTGTTACAGAAACTACAATGTGCCTACGATAAGGGAAAACATCAAACCCACAATACCTAGAATAACAGTGTTGGTATTTAACTGTTGAATCTTTAGATTTATATGAACAATTCCCCCAAGCTTCTTTTAGCAATATGGCAATGCAGATAAAGAATAAAGGGTAGCAGGGCTCACCCTTTCTGTTTCCGTGCCCGTAAAATGATCAGTTATACATACCCAAGCCACTTCAGAAAGGTATTTGTGTGTTACCTGGCTTCAACATCCACTTGCCACAACATCCCTTGCCTGGATACTTACCAAGTCCCTGTCCCCACACTTACAAGGGCTGCTTCTGCATGGCTCATCTGGATGACTCCATCCTCAGTTGAGCAGGTGCCTCCAGAGGCTTCTGCAAAAGGCAGCTGTGAGATGATGCCCTCCCAGTGACTGATGCAAGTCCCTGCTTTGGCTCACCTTTTCTCCCATCTCTTTCCACCCTAAGTCCCACAGTCCC
The DNA here is from genome assembly GCA_024734555.1 of Trochalopteron elliotii. NCBI lineage: Eukaryota > Metazoa > Chordata > Aves > Passeriformes > Leiothrichidae > Trochalopteron > Trochalopteron elliotii. The sequence goes on from JANPWX010000376.1 coordinate 1,482,340, forward strand.
TGCGTCGCTGCCTGGCTGTTGGCACACACCAGGCCCAGCCAGTGCAGGGAGCAGGGCTAGTAATTGGAAAGGGGAATTGCAAAGCACCAAAGCTTATCAACTGGCAGTGAGGGAGCATTCAGCAGCCACTTCAGGGGCCAGCCCGAGGTCCAGCGTGGGTTGGCAGCCTTTTGTTTGGTAGCATGGGGTGGACACGCATGACTGCTCCACTCCGGTCGGGCACCACCGAGGTTAAAGCAGGGTGGTGGCTCACTGGCTGGTGAAGCCTTCTCCTTCTGCTGGGGCTGCTGAGGCCATGGAGGAGAGCAGTGCCTGAGCAGGGAACAGCCATGGCACAGCACTCAAGGAGCTCGCACTCACCGAGTGAGCATGATAGCCTCAGGCGCGGCTTCTTGGCCTCGGGAGTGCCACCAAGCACCATCACTATGCACAGAAGTAGCAGCTATTTCCTCATACATCTTTTACTCATTAACCAAAGCTTCTAAATATAGCCCTGACTAGCAGTAGCAAGAGATGGTGGGTGCCCTCTGTGGTTGGGTCTTTGCTGTCTGCCTACCTGCAGCACCAGAGCCTGATCTTCACTGTGTCAGGTGCCCTCTGCTCTCAGCCCTGGGACACACAGATAATTTACATCAAAGGTTTCCTGCTACACACTGGAAAAGCTTGCAGTCCCAGGGATGGAGCCAGCTTCTCCCATGCTCCTGCCAGCCCTTGGTGCCCCGTGCAGTCCTAGCCTTCATTCCTGAATCAACTCCCATCCAAAATATATCACTCCTCTCTGGGAGAAACCAGGCTCCTGGTGCAGCCAACATGGGTAAAACCCATGAGTTCAAAGCCTGACTCCTTTTGCAATTGTTCTCACTCATTACCTAGGCTGGATCTATTGGAAGCTCTCCCAGTAGACAGGAGGAGGCAGTGGAGGATTGAATCTTATCAGTAAGGTAAAATGGAAACTATTGCCTTTGCTGGGAAACTTTCAGGACATATTGAGAATATCTGATATACTTGTATGATTAGGTTCCTGACTTCAGCCTTGGCTTGATGGCAGGCCATAGAATCTCCGTACCTGCCAATTACTCACTGCCAGCCAATGCTTACCCCTTCACTCAGCAATTTATTCAAAAAAGTGGGAAGCTGGGGAAGAGGGAAGATATCTCATGTTCCTGTGTGGATTTTGGGCTACATCGCACCTGTAGCTTCTGCAGGAGTTAGATATGTCCATTCCTTCTCCCAGTTATGTAAGAATTGAAAAAGACAATCAAGGGAGAAAAACTAAATGAGCATTTGCACTTTGTCTGACAAAGAAAGAGGTTGTGGATGTTTAAAGGTTTGTTGCTATATTCTAGGTAAAGGAATATGATTATGACCTCTTGGATGTTGAAATATGATGTCACTTGACGGCTTAATGTTAATGTTTTGTCCATTCCTAACAAAATGGGCTTTACAATGCAGTAAAAATTCTAGGTAGTCTCCAAAACTCCTCAGAACAGCCTACCATGCTGCTCCTTCATAATCATTCTATGTGAATTCCTTAACTCATCTAGCTCAACATGATTTCCTTGGAGTAAATGGAAGACCATGCTTGTCTGTGCCTTGAATTCCTTCTGTTATAGTATTTGAGGCAGGATAGCATTTTATAGAGAGAAAAAGCCCTTCTAATTGGCATAACATGCTCATCAGAAGTAACCTGCCTTTTAGTGAATGGCCTCTCATCCATCTTCCGTTACCCACAGATCAGTTTTCACAGTAGCTGGAAATCTAACTACCCATTTCTTCTCTCGGGAAAACAGTGTGAGAATAAAAATATGTCAGTGAGTAAGTATTTGATGGGAAAGCCAAAGAAATCATGTTCTTTTGAGACAAAACTTTCTTTACTTACAGCTGAATAGACAGAGATTAAGTTATAAGAAATCCGGGCTCCTTGCCAGTTCATCCCCATCTGCTTGTCAGGAACAAATGCTTTGTTATTTGGCTCGGTGAGGGAGCAAAGAGCAGGAGAGAGGACAGTGGGCCGTGGCCATGGCACTGCCCCACCCACAGGAGCTGCTCTTGCCTGGGACTTCAGCACTAATACTACATGATAGTGACAGAGAGAAGTGGGCACCATTCAGGAAAAAAAAGACACTGCACCATCTGGATAAAAAAGAAATGAATGAAGATATGAGGCTTCAGAAAAATGAAGGTGGGTGGGGGAAATCAAGAAAGTAAGAGATTTTCAGTGTCCCTGTGAGATCAAGGTATGTTCTGTCACTGATAGGAGCTAAGAGATTTCTGGGGGCTCTGAGCAACTGAAAGAGTTGGTAGTGCCTGGAGCTATGTTGCTGTGTCACCAGTAGTCTCTAAAAATGTAAAAAATTAGAAGAGCAAGTGCAAGAACTATGTACCTCTACCACAGCAGCAATCTCAGCAATCCTATGAAGTTCAACAAGGAGACATTAGAAAGTTCTGCATGTGGGACAGAATAACCTCAAGCTGTGAGGTAACAGGTCTACTGTAAAGGACCTGGGGGCTATGGTGGGTGACAAGAGGAGTATGAGACTAGAATGTGATCCTATTGCAAATAACTAACTGCATATTTCATGATCAGAGGAGGAGGGTGGCCAGGAGATTGAACTGGATATCTGCATGGCACTGGTAAGTCTGCAGGTGGAGTACAACATCCAGTTTTGGGACTCTTTTCTCAAGGGGGATGTGAAATAAACTGGAAAGGTCCAGCTAAGGGGTGCCACTGTGGTCCAGTGTCTGCAGCATGAGAGAGGGGGAGAGAGTTGGGCTTGTTTTTCCCAGTGAAGGGGAGCCCAAATGGTGATGGAACAGCACCCTGTGTCTGTCTGAAAAGAAGGTACAGTGATGACAGATCCAGATTCTTGGTGGTTTCAGAGAATGTAAGGGGCAACAGGCACTCCTGGCAGCTGGGGAGACTCAGGCTTGCTATTAGGAAAGCTTTCTTTACCAGATGCTCCAGGGAAGCGGTGGCAGTTCCTGGAGGGTTTTCACAACTTGGCTGGATAAAGGCACAGCTGGCCTAACAGTGGTGGTAGTCCTGCTTTGAGTGAGGTGATCTTCAGGGTGCCATCCAACCAACATTTCTACAATCTCATTTCTTAACATAAAGTTATCAGTGTAGCTATTTTCTACTTTACTAGCACGGATGGAATTTTAGGAGAAGTTGCAAACACTATGTAGACAACTTGCTGCAATCCAAACATGTCACCCAACCTGAATCAATGAGGCGGAATTCATATTCAGCTGCATGTATTTTCCATTCAGCCAGATCACACAAATACAATTGTGTCCTTCACAAAGCTTTTCCCACCACACCCAAGGTGCTGAGGTACTAGCAGACTCAGCTGTTGATTTTCTGTAATTGCTTCCAGATTCACCATTTTTGGCAGGCCAAGTCAGCACACATTGCTCTTTGTTTTTTTTCTTACTTGCAAAACTCCTGAAGCACTCAACATGCTTCAGGCACCAATACAGTACCAAGAGGTCTTTCAATCCATATGAATCCATAGATTGCTGTGTCAAGTGCATTATCAGCCTGCCAGGCTACCACTCTGCACTTACTCATTTATATGAAGGAGGAACAGTACAGAAGTTGATCCTTGCTGAAACAGTGTTGTCAAGCATCCAACATCCAATATACTGGCCAGTGCACCCAGTTTCAGTATCTGTGAACACAGCTGCAGCACCGTGTAATGTCACAATAGTAATTACCCTTTCCAAGCTTAAAGTTTCTATTATTTTAATCTAGGAGTATAACTGTGCAGCATGTTGCAAAGTCATGCTATTTAGGAGACCATTGAAACTGAAAAAGAAAGCTGACTTGCAAAATTTTTGGTGTTGACAGATTTTGGGTTGTGTTACTTTCCATTTTCTCTGTGCTGTATTCCTGCTCATCCAAAGCCAAGAATAGCAAATAAACACCTCTTTCTGAGCAGTGCCACATAACCTTTTCAGACCTACCCACCATGTAGGAGTGTCTAGAGATGATTTTCATTACAGGTACACTGAGATTTGCTTTGTTAGCAAATTCACATCAGGTGTGAGTGATTCTTTTCATTACAGTCTCTATTTCCTGCTCCTGCCTATTTGCACAGTGACCCATACAGCTCATGTTAAGTAAACCTCCCAGAGAATGTACTGTAATTTCCAGAGAGAAAAGGTCACTGAGCGAGCCATCTTCATTTCACCAGAACTTCCCAAGCATTTCTGTCTCTTTCCTATGTAAATAACATGCATGGACTTTTTCACAATCTGATCAACATTCTTCCCACCAATCATAAATTGAAGAGGCAGTTTTGCATTTATCTGCATTTTACACAATCTTATTATCTTTGGTGAGATATGGAAGACATAAATCAGCATGTAATTAAAAATTTCCAGCATTCCTCTGTTTTACAATGAATTCATAATACAGAATAGCAGAGATAATAATTCCCCTACCTGGTGTTTTACCTCAATTTTTGACATCCTAATCCCATTAATTGCTAATTTTATTAAGTTTTACACTAACCTCCATCCTGTTATTGACTGAAACGTATTTACAAAAAAATTTTAAAACATGTGATACTTTAAAAATTATCTCAGCAAAAATCTGTAGGATTTTTACTGATACAAAAATCCGTAGGAGGACCTACTTCTCCTGATGCACTCTTTCCCCTGAAATACCTAAGCACTTCTAACACATCACTTTGAAAAGGGTAATGAGGGCACCTAAGAAAGAAGTTTATTTGCAAATAAGGCCACATAACCTTATTAAACCAGTTTGTGTGTGGGAGCTGGCAAAACCACCTCTTGCAGTCTACCCAGTAGAAAAAATGCCCTCTTGGTTGTTTCTAATCATACAAATTTGGGTGCTTAGAGACCCCACCCTCTAAAATATAAAAGGGAATTCATTATGGGAGAAGTTGCAGTAGGTTTTCTTGGGTTTCTCCCTCGCTTGGGAAAACAAAAAGCATCATGCAAAGGATCTTAATATTTTTGTCTGCTTAGGGCAGGTTTGTATTGACTGATCCAGCAAATCCTGTTCTGTTTACAGTCACACACCTTGCTAAGAAGGCAAAAGCATTTGCATGAAACTACAGCACTAGGTCTGTAATATTGTGCTAAATTTTTAGTCCAGACATTATTTTGTTATTCTTAGAGGAAACAAAGTTACTCCATTTTGTGCCATTTTCTCTCTCCACACCTTTCTTGCTCTTCTGTCTTCCACATACTTGGCTGATCCCTTGCCTCCTTTTTGCCCCACTCTGCAGTAGTTTAATGCAGACCACATCCCCCTAGTTTACCCATCAGAGCGTTATATGGGACAGAGTCAGAAGCCTTCCTTGTACTGCCTGCCTGCAAGACACCTTTTATACCATCTTTTTGACTGTCAGGTTATCTTCCTAGGTGGTCACACTGGCCTCTCCCCACTCCTGCCAGGAGCCTCCTGCACCAGAGTGGTTTTTCATCCCGTCTTCAGCGCCTCTTTTAGGAGCCGAGAGTTCTCCAGGGCTCCCTTTCCCATTAAAATTCCTTTCCACAAGACTGCATTCACCGATTCTTTGAGTCTGCTGAAGTCTACTGGTTTAAGTTCATTAGTCCACTGCTTCTGCTCGCTCCTCTCCTGAAACGCAAGAGCTCTGCTGATTTGTGATCTTTTCCACTCAGATTACCTTCCTCAGCAGCTGCAGCCTCTCATCCAGTTTTCCCACATTAACCAGCAGCAAACCACAAGCCACCAGGTAGAGCTGCACATGCCTCATGTCACTGGAGCAAAAAGCTGCTCTTTATCCACAAAACTTCAGGGATGGGCTACACATTGTAATTGCCTCCTGAACACATATCTAGGACAGTTTCCAGTGTATCCTGCAGGAGTTACAGGCATCACTTTCCCACATTCCCTGCTGCACGCAGGGATCTGGTTCAAAGTATAAGCTCACTGTACTTAAAGAAGGATGCTTGTGGCTCTGCAAACAGACTCCTCATCTCCATGCAAGCAATTCCACTAGGAGCCAGGAACCAGCTCAAACACTTTGGCTCTGGACTGTCTCCCACTCCCAGTAAGCCCTAGGATGTAAATGACTGGAAAGAGATGAGTCTGGGAACTTCAAAGTTGTATTGGCATCCCTGTCCCTGAACCAATGCTCTTCTTTCCCCAATAACAGGCAGTCAGATGTTCAAATGCAGATACTGATTTTGCAGTTCTCATCTTGGCTGCTGAATTTCTCTGAAGCCAAGGAAAGTGGTATCAGGAAACCAGCAACACTGAAGGTCACACACGTTGTCTTAAGAAAGGGCAACAAAAAAACCTCAGCAAAACCCACAAAGATCAAGGCATATAAATCTGAAATGCAGAATTCACAAAAACAAGAAAAAAAGATTTTTTGCCTGGATTTCTCCCAGAAACAAGCCACAAAAATTCTCTGTTAGGCTGATGATCAAGAAAATTATCTTTTAGTTCTACCCACATCATCTTACGTGACATTTTAAACATAATATTATTCACTATAATTTTTCACTTCTAATTGCAATGTCCTTTCACTTCTTTTACTTCTAAGTGCCAAGCTTACAAGAGCTAAGCAAAACTCTTTTCAGTGTCAAATTCTCCCCAATTTAAAGGGCTAGTTACACTGCATTACCCTTACCATTTAACACGCATCCTGCTTTTTGCGGTTCCCTGTCTTGCTTTTGCTTTTCTCCACTTATTACTTTCATTTCTTTCTCCACTTTCTATTTCAGGCTGTCAAGGAGAAAGCAGAGCCCAACTCCCACAATGAAATTCTTCACCTGCAGAGCCTGCTGAGAGTGAAATTGATAAAGGACAGCACCAGCCCAGGCAATTTCACTCACAGCGGGCACTTGCAGGTGAAGCACTACCATAAAATGGAGCAAGGTTACTTGCCTGCTGCCTCCCAGCACAAGTCACCAGTTGATAGCTGCTTGTTTCATGACCTTTTCAGTCATGCCCTGCCATGCACCGCTTGCTCTGACCCCAGAGTGAGAGGCAGGAATCAGCCATATAGCCCAGTGTTTGCAGGCAGGGGCTGAGCCCAGGTAAGTGCTACAAATGTTGAGAACTTGGCTGAAGGCTGGTCTGGCCACAGGGCTGCTGCACAGGCCACCTTCCCACCAGGGGGATACTCGGGAGGATGTTTGCAGTCCCACCCACCCCTTCATGTAGTGCAAGAGTCCCACAGAGCTGGCACCACTGCAACTGCCTGACAGGACAAAGGCAACTCATAGATGTTTCTGTAACATCTCTATAGGGTACCAGTCTAATGCTTGATGTCATTTAAGACGACCTATACATCCTTTTAGCTGCTGGTTCCCATGGATCTATTTCAACACAGGTTTTGATCCCAGGGGGTATCACTCTCATTGTCACTCCAGCATTGCTTTGCCCCAGTCCCGCTTTCTTCAATATTTGAAAATCTTGTGTATTAAAGAACAATTTTAGTCAGCTCAAGATTTTTTTTTTTATTTGATAGAAATGTTCCTCAGAGCCTGACAAATACCAGGGCTGATGTTTTTCCCAAGACAGGTTAGTGTAAGGAGAACTCATAAGGGAATTGTGGTGATGCAAAGTAGGGAAACTGGTCTCTGCCATCTACCCCTTTTTTCAATACTAGGAGTAGGGGATGAAACTCAGAATCTCCAGATTTGGAGAAAACAAATAAACAAACAACTTTTCCTATGTAATTCATCACGTATTTAACAAGGTAATTACACTATAGTATACCCAAGACCGAAATACTTTGAAATCTAAAAAAGCTTAAGTCTTTCAGGAGAACAGTCATAGTTCACTTAGATCACATGGATAAAGCAAGCTTAAAAGTTACAACAGATCACCTTTCTCATACTTCAGGGCATAAAATTCCAGGAACAGAAGGGATTATTGAGAAACTTCCTTTCTAAACAGTGCTTCTTATGGAGTGCTATATAGTCCTTGTTAGAGACTTGAATACCAGGCAGTGCCAGACATGTGGCAAAGCAATTCCTGCAGCACTGGTGGGGGGAAATCATTGCTACAAATATTCTTTCTATAAATACCCATCATACCATTTACAAAATTCAAGGACTGAAATTAAGACCTAAGGAGCACAGCGCAAACTCAACGTACTTCAATACCCAGCTCCTAATTTGGAACATAATTCTCAGTTGAAATTAGTGGTAAAATAGGAGTCTCAGAAGGATTTAACTGCCTCGATGCCTTCATGTCTAGATTTCCAGTAGATGCATCTCAAATCAGCTCTGCAGCCTTTACTGTGCTGTTCCAGAAGGCTTCTCAAAATCTGAAATGCAAAATTCACCACTAGGAACTGGCCTTGGGTAAAGACCTTTATCAATGACTGTGGCTGATTACTAGTGTGATTATTGTCATGACACAGCAGGATACAGGGCAAGGACAGAACACTTCAGAAATGTGACCACATATTAACTGCTGATAAGCAGATGGTCTCTGTGTGTTCCCATTTATGAGCTAGAAACAGATTATAATACTTTTTAAAAATTATTTTTACCCAAAAGGTCTAGTTTAACTCTTGTCGAAGATCCTGAGCAGTCTCTACTTCTAGGAGAAAGATCTACAGCAAATTCTTCTTTTTCCAGTTGATAGAAATCAGTGACCACTAAGAGTGACTTAAGCTTGAAAACTTAAATAAGCCTGTGTATTTAAGCTGACAGTAAAACTATTACTTGACCATGCTCACTGCTGAACAGGTAACCGACTCAACTGATTTGGGCGACACAGAGCTATAAAAAGAAAGCATTTCCCTTTGTTTTATCCACAAACACATTACAGTACAAGGGTTTGTTTCTTTGCAGTCTCTGTAATTCATACTGATCTTAACAGCATTGTATTTTTGCACACTAATTGGTGTAGCCTGAACCAGACCCGCTCCAAACATGGGAGATGGGAGTCAGGCAGGCAGCAATCTTCTCACACTTCCTTTAGTGCCAGTTTAAAACTCACCAGGGACCTCACAGAAACCTTACCAATAGCAACAGCTGAAACAAGTCATAAACATAGCTGCTCCCAAGGCCCAGAGTGTGCAGGCTGCTCTGGCTGGTGCCTCCTCTCCCTCCTGGAGGAGTCTGGCTTGTGTTTGCTGCAAGGCATCACCATGTCCCTCTTGGCACACTCATTTCTCCAAAGGCTCTGCCCCCATTGTTCAGGCAAAGGAGTCAGCTGAGCTGAATTTAGCTTTAAATATACTGTAATTGTCTCAGCGTTTTCTTTTTAGATGTAATTCATTAGTTGTTTTGCCTGACAGAGCTCTTCTTTGCCTATTTTATTCAGTCAGTCCTTTCTCTTATCAACTTAAGAGAGTCAGGCATTGGACTGATTGCATATTCTAGTGCCCTGTGCAACAGAGAGAAAAAGGACATAGGCCTCCATAGCATACCAAAAGCCTGAAAGAATCTATGTTAAATATTAATTTGAAGTTGGCCATAAAATCACAGGAAGTGCTGAATCTAATGCCTGAACAAAGATTAAAAAAAAAAAAAAAAAAAAAAAAAAAAAAAAAAAAAAAAAAAAAAGTGCCACAAAACCAGACTTGCAAGTCATAAAAGCCAAACAAAATCAGCAACGACACAACCAGATGAGTTTCTGCACACCTTGTGACTGCTCAGAACACTGCCTTGTGTACTTAGGTAATGATGTGGCTTCTGTACAAAAGGACACGTTTTTCCTGAGAGTGTGTGGCTCTACTTGGACCTGAAGGAAAAGCACACCTCGTGCACCACCAAGCCCTGATGAAATCTTCACCATTGCTTCTCATTTTATAGAAAAATGGCCAACCTACCAGTGTAGGGACTTCTTACAGCAGGGGATTTCCCCCCAAATATGAACGACAAATATGAAATTTGTCATTGTTAGTGCTGGTTGCCTTGGGAGAGAAAAAGAATGCACTTATTTACAAAACTCCATATATTAGTTGCTAGGAGAGCTTCGGGTTCCAGGCTGCAAACAGATAGTTTATATTACAGTTAAAAAAAAATATATTGAAACGACAATTAGCAGCCTCATAGTTTGGCTGCTAAGGCGTTCAGGCAAAGGAGGGAATATGCTAGGAGAAGGCATTAGACACTGAACTATAGGATAAGAGGGACTTTAGGGACTTTGTTTCTGCAATGAAGAGCTAGACTGTGGGAACTATGAATACTCAGATGAAGAAGGCACCCCTTGGAGCCCAGACATGAGCAGCAAAATGTGAGAACCACCACAAGAATAGCAAAAGTTATTTACAATACTTTCTGATAAAAAGAAGTGGTGACACTTTTCAAGGGGTGACATTTATGTCCCCAGAAGTTTCCAACTGCTTGGTATTCTTATCTTTGTATTTTCTTATGGCAATAATTTACCAGAACAAAAACCAGAATGCCCTTTTTGGATTGTCTTCTGTTGGTTCACTAGTCTCTGAAACAGTATTTTTTCTTGCATTTTATTTCACAGTCTTGCACAACCTTGAAATTTCTGATTTTAAAACCTATGATACTTCTTCTTCCAGTCAGTACTAAAACCACACCTCCTGGACTGTAACCTATGGCTATAAAACTCGTAGCAAGGAAATTCAAGAAGAGAAATTATCAAGCAAGTTCCCACTGAATTTGACATTAAATTAGAGAGGATGTGTTTTGCCAAGCTTCAAATTGGATCTCAAGGACCATGGCCATTCCTGGGATTGTAACCCATGGTTGTAGTTGCTCCAAAATAACACAGCCTACAAACTGTTTTTCCATACCACCTTTGCAGAGCAGTGAGGAGGGAACATCATAGCATATGGCACCACATCCACAGAAATGCTGTTTGGACCAATTGACAGAGCACTCCTTAAAATAGCTCTGAGTCAGCAGGTTTTGCAGTCACGAAGGCAGAGCAAGAGGAGAGATCTAAGCAGATCACAAAGCATTTATGCACACACCACAACTCCTACTCATGGCACAGCTCTCGGAGCGTTCTCAAGGAAGAGGAGGATTAGACGGGCAAAGGCTTTTAAATATTCTCTCATGCGAAGGAATGGAATTAGGCCCACAAAAGTAATTTGCTTGGAATATTAACCTGGGAAATGGGAGATACGTTTGAACTCCCTTGTGGCAGAAAAGAAACTGAACTTGGGTCATTTACAACCTGATTATCTTAACCATGAGTAATTTTAAATAAAAAGAGGGAACTGGGATTTCTTCCCCAGCTGTGCTTGTCATAAGGCTTGATCTTATAATTGTGCTCTTAGGATATCTACAGGATGAGACAAGCGGGAATTGGAATGAGAAAGGTAGATGAACAACTTCTATTTTAAATATACGGAGAGTTCAAAAATATCTAATGTATATGTTATAAATTAACACGCATTCATCTCAAACTTGAAGAATGGTTTGCGTAATGTTGAAAATTCATAAAAATTTATTAAAATAACTTTAACTAAGGACTAAATTATGTGCTCTAGGTATTTAGATGCTCAACCCTGTATCTGGTCCGATGCTGTGTGAATTGACCCACGTGAAGCTTCACCCCGCCCTAGACAGGTTGGCTACTGTAGGATTGTGTGATCAACAGGTGTGTCCCCCGAGCCCTGTAATAAATAGCAGAAATTAAATAAAAGATGTTGTGACAACCAAGGCAATTAGTGGAAATGCTGCAGCATTCACAAAAACAGTTTTTCATGAGAGGGTGTTGTTTGGAGTTTCTGCACCTGCACAAACCCAAACTGATGGAATGCTTTAGGAAGTAGGGAAAGGTAAAATGATAATCTGAGCAGTATCCTCTCCTACATTATCAAAACAGACTTTTTATGTCTGCCCCTCTTATAGGGTGGGGGTTTTTTGGTGGGGATTTTTTTCAGTAGATTTTTGTCAGTGCTCTAAGACAGGAGCCATCAGTGATGTGGAGGGAGTGGGGAGATGGATTGTTCTGATTGCTCAGCAGCAATGGACAGCCACCACAGCCAACATCTCTGTGTCCGTCTGTCCATCTGCCTGCCTCCTCCCCAGCTCCACTCAGCCAGCAGTATGTTTCACCCAGAGCATTCGGTTTGAAAACTATGAAATGTTGTTCATACATGAGAATTAAAAAAACCAAAACCCCATGAGAATTTAAAAGACCAAAACCAGACAGGGATGTTGTTTGCTCTGGGTTCTGGTATGGGCAGTATCATGCCATGGTCACACGACACCTGAGTCAGGAGGCCATCCTGCCTCCATGACCACCCAGCCTTCAGGGGTGACTGATCCCTGCCTAGCTGTGTTGGTCATTAATTCCCCACAAGAGCCCATGGGAAGAGAAGTGAGGAATAAAGACTGGATTTTCTATTTTAAAGAGATTATATTTTGCATTAAATTTTTCATATTTTTGTAAAAAAAAAAAAGGCTCTCTCCCCCTGCCTTTTCGAATGACAACCATATTCTGCTGCATCCAGAAGCTGCTCCTGTTTTGTTTCAGTGCTTTGAAATAATATTCTAATAACCCCTTCCTCACTTACGGACTCTTGAACTGAAAACAATTGGGAATTCAAGGATGCTGGTAAGAGGGGCTGGGCATGGCAGTTCTCTCCTCCCAGCGAAACCCTTGAGAATTAAGAAAAACCACCAAAAAAAACCCAGACAAAATTTATTTTTGAAAAAGATATAATTCATTTTTAAAGAGACAAAAATTATTTTTAAAAAAGCAAGGACTGCAGGACAGCTATGAAGCGAGTGCAGCCTGACTGGGATCAGTGGACCCAGGCTTTGCTGGGATTGACTGCCCAGGAGCCAGGGGGCCCAAATGGCAGCTGAGAACCATTCCTATCTATCACCTGTGGACATTCACATGATCACTGAATGGGTGGTTGGAAGGAACCACATCTGGTCCAACCTCCCTGCTCAGGCAGGGTCATCCCAGAGCACAGGGCACAGGATTGTGCTCAGATGGTTCTTGGGTATCTCCAGTGAGGGAGACTCCACAGCCTGTCTGGTCAGTCTGTACCAGTGCTCAGTCACCCACAAAGTAAAGAAATTCATCCTCGTGTTCAGGTGGAACTTCCTGTCCATCAGTCTCTGCTCATTGCCTCTCATCCCATTGCTCGGCACCGCCGAGGACAGCCTGGCTCCATCCCCTTGGCACCCTCCCTTCAACACTGATAAATATTGGTGGAGGTCCCGTCTCAGCCGTCTCTTCCCGAGGCTGAACAGGCCCAGCTCTCTCAGCCCGTCCAGGTAAGAGAGATGCTCCAGTTCCCCGATCATCTCTGTCACCCTCCGCTGGACCCGCTCCAGGAGCTCCTGTCTCTCTCTGTCTCTGAGGAGCCCAGAAGTGGACACAGCACCCGGGCCGAAGAGAAGGGCGGGACCGCCATCCCGGGCCCGCCGGCGCGGCTCCTCCTCACGCATTCCCGGCGGGACGGGGCGGCGCTGCCGTGGCAACGGGGGCGCGAGACACCCCGGA
>JANPWX010000376.1:1496109-1541864 GCA_024734555.1 Trochalopteron elliotii
CCCCTCAGCGCCCCCCGGGCTCACCTTGCACTCGGGCTTCTATCTGCCGGGCCTGGCGCCCGTCAACTTCTGCGAGGCCGGCAAGGAGAAGCCCGAGTGCAAGGTGAGCCCGGGGGGCGCTGAGGGGAGGCCCTTGAGGCCGCCCGGGTGCGGCGCGGCCTGGGTGTTGTCCCCCTGCCGCGGGGGCTGTGTGGTGGGGTTTGCCCGGAGGGTTTGGAGCCGCCTCGCTGTGTTGTTCCCAGGCTCCCCGGGGGCTGTGGCTGCGGGCACTCGGAGCGTGGGTCGGTTCCCGCTGTGCTCAAGTTGCTCACGGAATGGTTAGGGTTGGAAAGGAGCTCTGGAGATCATCAGGTCCAACCCCCCTGCCAAGGCAGGGTCGCCGGGAGTAGGTGACACAGGAGCGCGTATGAATGTCTCCAGAGGGGGAGAATCTGTGGCCCTCTGGCAGCCTGTTCCAGTGCTCTGCCACCCTCAGTGCAAAGAAGTTCCTCCTCGTGTTGAAGTGTAACTTATCGTGTTTTAGTTTATGGCCATTGCTCTTTGAAAAGGAAATTGATGAGACAGAGGACCCAGTGGAATGGCAGAGGTGCTTGCCTGGCTCAGTTCTGGCCTGGCTGGGACGTGACCACGATCCCTCCGAGGGAAGGAGGGAGCTGTCGGCTCAGCCTGTGAGTTACGGCCACGTCGGGGAAGTAGGAAGCTCCGGGCCGGTTATCTCTTGGGCCCTTTCAAATCCCTGCAGGAAAGCTGCAGCAAGTAAGGATGGCAGTGACGGGTCATGCCAGGGGTGTGTGTGTGTGATTCTTGGCAGGAGCGAGCAGCTGGCGGCTGGAGCAGATATCAAAGCAAGGATCCAATAACACTTTCCTTGCTGTGTCTTCCTGGCTGCAGGAACCTGAAGTGTAGGGGCTTCCAGGCCCCAGAGTGTCAAGTGGAGCTTAAACTTGCCTTCATGCTTGCAGAAGTGATGAGCAAATTTTGCATAACCAAATAACTCACTTGTAAGGATGTTGGTGGGGAGCATTAATGTAAATCTCCTCTGGTGAAAAGTTGTCTTTGCTCTTTTGGGGCATCTTTTGAAGTTCTTTCCTGCTGCTGTGATGGAAATTACAGCGGACTATGCTTTAATACTCAAATGAGAAAGTTCAAGACCAATCAGTTTTATGATCCATGGTCTTACTACTGTAGAAAGTGGCTGTCTTGCACTTGCTGAGTTCTCAGTTTCTGCATTGCATACAACACTGCTTCATAATTCTTCAGAATAAGAGCCTGCTTAAACCATATGCTTTTGGTAAATACCATGTGCTGACTTTCTCCTTCTGCTGTCCTGAATCAGCAGAGCTGGGAATAAGCCAAGCACATAATGAAGGTGCTTTGGTTGTAGGAGTAAAATATCCTGTGGGCATTCTTTTGTAGCGCCACAGAAATGGTGTTTGGAAGTGGCCTCAGCAGGTCACATACTGCAGCCTCATGCCAACAGCATGAGAGGACAGAAAGCACTGCTGTTGTCAACACTAGATCAACTCAGCTCTACCTTTGTCTAAGCAAGCTTTGGAAGCATCCAAGCATCCACCTCCTCCCTGGGTGACCTGTTACACCTGCTGCACCACCCTCTTAAGGAATGGGGTTTTTTCAAATACAGGCTGAAGCTTTCAAGCTGCAGTTTGTGGTTTTTTCACAACATCCCTGAAAAACATTGCTGTGTTTGGATTATTCCTGTTTTAAGCTTGTAGAAGAAAGATTTATTTTTTAAAGTCAGGTGGACCACATAGCCTACTATCTTTTGTAACCAACCTGAGACACTTATGGAGTGATCTTTCTCTCTCTGCCTTTTTATTCTTCATATAGCACGTACAAAATGTTTATCTTCTGAGAATTTATCATTTAATAAATGTGAAGTGAGGTACTTGAGTAATGTAAATGTACCACCAGCAGGCAGCTGAACACCTCAACAGCTGTAGTAGTGCAAAAATTCTTCCTGCACTTAGCCACCTCTTACCAATTTCCATGTTAGACACAGGCATATGGACAAGTCTCTTCACATCTAATTTTCTCCATGTAGTCTGCAGCTGAATGTACTCTGGTCCCTAGTAGGGAAGAACAATATATAATGGGGTTATTGCTGTATCACGTTTGTGCAAGTGGATAAAATTAATTTTCCTTGGACAGGCTTCGTTTTGTACACTTCTCACAGATTTCTTGCAGTTATCGCTGTTAATTGCAATCTCAGTAATAGTGAATTTTCCTCTGCCAGAGGATTTTGATCCACATGCCAGATCTCAGTACCTGCTCTTTGTCTGTTATGATCCCTGTGATCACCTGTCCTGTGTTGGTGAGATGGGATGAGATGTTGTTAAGGGGGTTTGTAGCTAAGAGCAATGAGACCCATGGCTTTCCCCCTTTCTCCAAGCTTCCTGCTAATCTGCTTGGGCACACTCAGTTTGGCTGCTTCTTCTGGTGTTGGTTGGAATATAATCAGGAATGAAATAGGATCTGTGCAGACTTAAATAGTAATTCTTGCTTGAAGATGAAGAATCCTTACTCAGTTTTAAAAAATACTGATTGCTCCAAGAAGGGTTTGATGTTGTATGGGAAATGGTTTATCAAATATGTTAATCTGCAGTAATGCAGATAATTCTTAGGAAAATTTGCAGCATTCACCTCTGATGAAAAGTCACTAATTTAAGGCCCTAGTTCTGTGGCCAGCTGAGGCAGTCTAATTCCCTACTGCTGAGAGTGAGAGTTTTCATCCCTGTCTTCCCCTGGGCAATGTGTTCCTGTCCTCTGCATTGACCCAGCTGTGTTACACGAGGGTTTTTTTGAGCTTAACATGACAGGAAACTATCCAACTTTTTGCCATCTAGTTTCATGCTGTGTTAGGGTGTTGAAGTGTTAGGCTTTCAGAATTGTGGCAAGCGTGCACTACCCAGAGGTGAGCAGGAGGTCCACGTGGCTTAGGGCAGGGGAAAGATGAGCCTCAAGGTGTGTCTTCACTTAGTGGGTCATGCTAACAGCTCACAGAAGTTCCTGTGTCTCCCAGGACTGCATCCTGGCTTGCACATGGAAAGCTAAAGTATATCAGTAAAACACAGTACCCAACTGAAGTGTCTGAGCTACAGGTGCATGTGAACATTTCCATATTTTCTTTTCCTCCAGAATTTCTTGGTTTGGCTAAACTTGAGTGAATTTTCATAGGGAGGAAATGCTCTTCTGTTGGTAAGAAAATAGATGGCTTGCTGTTGAAAGGGAGAGGGCTTGTTCTTGAGGGCATTCACCATTTTTTTTGCTCTTCAACTCTTGTCTGATTACACAGTAAGACAATTTGTGTTGTGGTTTAACCCTAGCTGGCAACTAAACCACACAACTGCTTGTTCCCTGCTGACCCCAGGGAGATGGTGAGGAGAACTGGGGGAAAAAGTAACTTGTGGGTTGAAATAAGAACAGTTTAATTGAAATAAAGTAAGTATACTACTAATGATAGTAGCAATAATAATTTTAATGAAAAGGAAAGAGAGAGAGGGGAATAAAACCCAGGTGAAACAAGTTGCAGAATACAATTGGTCACCACCCACTGATGGATGCCCAGCCCATCCCAGGGCAGTGATTGTCCCCTTCCAGCCAACTCTCCCAGTTTATCTACTGAGTGTGGCATTCCACAGTATGGAGTGACTCTTTGGCCAGTTCAGGGCAGCTTCTCCTGGCCGTGCTCCCTCCCAGCTTCTTGTGCACCTCTGTGCTGCCAGAGCATGGGAAACTGAAAAGTCCTCGACTCAGGGTAAGCACTACTTGGCCACAACTAAAACTTCAGTGTGTTATCACATTATTTGCTCACTGAATACAAAACACAACACTGTACCAGCTACTAAGAAGAAAATTCTCTCTCAGCTGAAGTGAGGACAGCCTGCTGTGATACTAAGAACTGCTCTTTAAATTTTTTTTTGGACAAGCCTTTTGCTGTTTAAGCCTGTTGGATTGGTTTACTGTGCAAGCACATAACTGCCAAAACCAGTGTAAGGCAAATGCTTGAAATTTATTGGAACTGCAGGACTAGAATAAGGGAGGGGATTTTGAGACTAAGAGGGAAGAGTGAGAGACCTCTCCCTTTCCATAGAGGCGGGCTAGCCCATCTGTAATGAATGCATATAGACCAAACTAGTCTGAAACCACAGCAGACTGAATTTCAGGTTCTTACTCAGGAGCTGATAGAGTTACTGAAAAACTTCTATAGGAAGATAAATGTGGGTATCCTTGCCTTCTCTTTGAAAAGAGATTCTGTTCAAACTTAAAATCAGTCTGAATACATTGTTGAAATTCTCATAGTTCAATTTTTAGTTACTACACAGATTAAATTGTGGAGCATCTTAATTACAGGGGCAAGTACTGGTCTCATCTGCACTTTTCTTCATGTTCTGTTAAGACTTTTGTTACGCAAAAGTTGTGCTGGTGACTAATGTGACTCTAACTTGGTACATGAAACTCAAACACTGGCAACTGTGCTAAGGATATTACTTTTGTGCATGATTTTCTGCTATCTTGTAGTTGGAATGGTTATGTTAGCCTTTAAGAGTTTTTGTCATGTGGTCACTGCTTTGGTGATGGTTAGATAGTGCTTTACTTACACTGCCAGCAGATATGTAGTTAATTACACATCAAGATGTATGATTACACAAATCTTACATTTTCAGCTTTCCTTAAGCTTATTCAAACAAATCTATTTTTGTATGTTCATGGGAATTGAAGAAGTGCTTTAAATATAACTGCTGATTATCTCTGCTCTTGCAGTCTGGAATCGAGCTGTTTGTGAACAGACTTGACTCAGTTGAGTCTGTCCTCCCGTACGAATACACTGCGTAAGTATATTCTACTGTTTGTGCCATTTTAGTTGTCAGTTTTTCCAAAAAGATGGTTTTAATTTAGCTAAAAGTATTATCTACATCTTGTTACAGCAGTGTGCCACTGAGGCATGGCTATTTATTTTACTGACATAAGTTTACAAATACAGAATTTTGAATGAGCAGATGGATGCCTGCGTGGCTTCCTTTGTCTCAGTTGTCTTTGCTCATACTTTAGTGCATGGATTTATAGGCCCTCACGCAGGTTGAATCACTGTTGTAGTGTAACTTAAGGTTAAAATATGTGTGTATAAATATATGATACTTTACTGCATTAGTTGTCACTGTAGATCAAAGTATTACCTCTGTCTTTAGTAGCCGGTGCCAGATGAGTTAAAGTGGTAATGAGGTGCGAACATCCCATCAATTATCTTAATGAGGTGTTAAATGTTTTCTTTGTACACATCCTAGGAGTGCACAAAATGTATCAGGGCCTGGTACAACTATGTAGTTTCTGCTATAAAAAATATTTTGATTGTTAATATTGAAGAGCTTAAGCACCAATTGTCTACACTTTAAAGAACACAAATGCGATATATTTAAAAATACACTGGAAAAACGTGGACGATGTGCTATTAAATGTGTTGGCGAATAAAACTGTAATAACCTGTTTAATAGTGTTTGTTGTAAGGGAGCTGTTTCTGTCTGTGTTATTTTATTGTTTTGCTTGGTTTAGTTCCCCTCAAATTCCAGAATCTGGCCTGCATGCTTTTTTCTCAGAGTCATTATTAAACTCTAGATGAAGATTTAATTCTTGTCGAAAATACCTGTTAAAATAGGAAACTTTTAATTACTCAAAGAAACTTAGATTAGAGTGTTCTGATGAAGGGATTTGATTGTTGGTTCTGTTTTATCTGGTTTATTTTCAAACCAGGATAGTGATTTTTCACACTTCACAGGTTAAATGAGGAAACCATTGTCTGCAGGGAAAGCTGTATAGTTCCTTTACTTGTGATGAATATGCTGATTTGGGAACATTTTTTGCAGCTGAGAATATTTTACTCATTTTTGTATCTTTTCTCTAATTCAGGTTTGATTTTTGTCAAGCGGAAGGAAAGAAGCGTCCATCTGAAAATCTTGGCCAAGTCTTGTTTGGAGAGAGGATAGAACCGTCTCCCTACAGGGTTTGTTCTCTGACAGGAAGTGTTGAGTGATGTGTGCATTCAAATGGAACCAAAGGAGATCAGAATCTTGAAGATGATTTTCACAAGGGCTTTATATGAGAAAGCTTCAGCATCTGAAATTCCACACGATAGAAATCTGTCACTTTAACCTAATTGTAACTGTGTGCTTTGCATCGTGGAGCTGTAGCCTGAAATGCTGTGCAGGTTATCTTCTCTCTTTGGGATCTGACAAAACTTGATTATTGCTGCTCAGCGCTCTTGTTTCTTGGAACCAGATCTGAAAATATTGCAGCCATAAAACAGAAGAATTATAAATGGTGTTAGCTTGCTGGTCTTTTCTGGTGACTGAAGCTCTGACATTCTCTTCTACAGAGGTAGTAGGAGAGAAAGTTATCAATTGAAGCTGCCTGTGACAGCATGGCTGCTGTGAGGTCAAATGACTTACCTGGTAAATCATGACAGAAAACATGTTTTAGTCAGTAACAAGGAGCTCTTGCTGTAGGAGCACAGGAGGGATTTATAGGACACACCAATATAAAAACCTCCTCTGGAGGGTTAATGTACCTAGTGCAGTACTTTGTTAGGTGTTTTCACTATGATAGTATAGGCAATGAAATGTATAGGAAAAATTGTTATATACTGAAATAAGGCAGTTTGTTACCGCTTTTTTGCTCATGAGTCTTTCATTTTTCTTAGTTCACATTCAACAAGAAGGAGACATGTAAATCTGTTTGTACAAAAACATATGATACCACAAAGCCAGAGGATAAACAGAAATTAGACTTTTTGAAAAAAAGTATGCTGCTGAATTATCAACATCACTGGTAAGTTGGCATCAAAATTCATAGATTGTATATGTTGGTGATAATTTTTTTGTATTTGCAAGTTAATTCAGATGGAATACTAGATATGTGCATTTAATTTTTTCTTTTTCTGTTTTTGCATAAAATGTTATATTGTTTGTTGTCTTCAAAAAAAAAATCCTTCTCTTGAAGGATAAGCACTAGGACCAATGGAAGTGAATCTGTTTCTAAACACAAAGCTTTGTGCTTACTGTAAAATACTGCTGCTTTTTTTCACCTGTAAATGTAGAAGTTAGTCCTGCCTTAGCTTGAGAAAAGTCTTTATTCTGTTTCTATGTTGTCTTTGTTTTCCTCAAGAGCCCTTGCACTCACCTTCAAATGCTGTGTCCAGGAGACAGGATCAACAGTTCTGAAAGACTTCTATGCAATGTTTGTTTCTTGTCTATGGCTGTGGAAGGGAAAGGTGGCCAATGAAAACTAATTAATGAAATAATTTTGGGAGAATGCATAAATGCTTGATCCTTTCCTATTCTCTGAGCCTCTCTGATTGACCTTGGAGCATGCTGGGGCTGTTTCAGCTCAGACATTGAATCCTCATCTGATGGGCATTAAGGGTGGGGCAAGGCTGAATGTGTGCGCTGAATCTTAGGCAGATTTTCAGTTTCCAGACACTGCACCCACTTCTTCTAAGAACTGTGAAATGTTTATCACCAGGCCCAGTCTTGACGCTGGAAATACCCAGCCACATTATCAGTGTTTATTCAGTGCTTGACCTGTTGGCATGCTCTGCCAACAGCAGCTTTCAGGTGCAAGAATAGAAGGGACGACTTGGGCATAAGTTCCTGAGGCAAGTCTTTGCAAGGAATGCATGAGCATCATTAACTGGTGTCACTCACAGGTATGCCCTAATTCCAGATATGGGCCTCCTGCTTTATGGAAACAAACGTGTTGGTCTTCATCTAATTGGATTTAAACTTCTTTGGTATTTTAGTAAAAATGCAGGTTAAATGTTGCCACTGTCATTAACTGTTTTTCTGTAATGTCATATTCCATTGTTCAATTTTAAAACAGATGGAAAGGCAACAAGTGCATTTTCCACTGCTTTCAGGAACTGATATGGGATATCCTTTTGTGAGGATAAACTGTGGTTCAGTGACGTAAATATTTCTGGGAACCTCTTGAAAGTGAATGTAGTAGGAATTTGACAGGTTGTGTCAGAAGGTTTCACAGGCAGTATAGTCATATGTTCAGGAAGGAAGCCATAAAGAAACTCTGAAATGTACAGCTACTTTTGCAGGGATTTGAAGTCTATATGCTTAATGCTAAAATAAGTGGAGCTTCAAACATGCTGGACTTGATTATATTCCTCTTAAATACTGCATATGTTTGTAATATTTGCACCACTGAGTTTCTGTAATGCATGTGAGTCTGGCATAAAAGACTCAGCTATAAAAGATTGTGTGTGTTTTGGTGTGTAAGTTAAAAATAGCTTCCCAAGGCTACAAGGCTTGAAAGAAATTAGTTTTTTTTAAGAAAAGCTCATAACTTGATAGAAGCTGAAACAGAACTGTGTAAAACTGATCATACAAAAAAGTACTTCTGACTGGTTTTGGGTTTTTTCGCTGTGGATTAAATTGTTTAAAAAATATACTTAGTGTAATCAAGTATACTTTATTTTTTTAACCAGTGTAGCTAACTTGATAGGACTGTTGAGGTTTAAGTAAGATATATTCAGTGTGAGAACTTCCCTTGAAATTTAGGTTATTTCTTAGTTCTTTTAATGGCATTTTTACTTTTTTTTTTCACTCTGCCCACTGCCCTAAAACTTTAGAACCAGTTAAAAATCCCTGTTCATGTGTGTTAGTCCTCCTTAGCCACAGCCTCACAAAGTGGCAGTGGCTGGATTTTTTGATTAATGACGGATGCTCCAGGAGTATGGTACAGAGGTATGTTGTACAGGGATCAACAAGGTAGCATAAGAGAGGATTCAGTAGAGGGTTATTATCCAGCTTCAATTTATCATGAAATTCCTGGGGAACACAGATGGTGCAAAGTACTTTTAAGGTTTCAAAAGCCACTTAATAAGATTAGGAATTGACATACTGAATTGGACTCAACAGCTATACTGATATCTTGGCTGACAATGTTCATCACCAGATGTTCTTGAGAGACATATAAGAGCACTGTGAATAGCATATTTGCTCCACATGTATAATCTCTTCAAGTCATTTTAAATTTGAAGATTAGCTGTGAAAAGTGATTTGCTACTTAAACTATTAATTTGTTCCAGCATTGCAGCTTGAAGGCAGCTCAGTATGTCTTAGCTGCATAGATGCAAAGGAAAGCCTTTATCCAAACCAAACTTACTTGGAATATGTTAATGTTGCCTTGATTTGATTAGGAGATGAAAACACTAACAAAAGACAAAAGTGAGCAATCTCTCTAGCATATGTTATGGAGGTAAAATTTCAAATATACAAGCACAGAACTGTTTGTGTTGGAAAAGACCTCTAAGATCACTGAGTCCAAATGTCTGGTGGATTGACCCTGGCTGGACACCAGGTGCCCACCAGAGCTGCGTTGTCACACCCCTCCTCAAGTGGACAAGGGAGGGAAAGTGTAGCTAAAGGGTCAGGATAAGGGGAGGGAGAGATCACTCATCAATTACTGTCATGGGCAAAACAGACTCAAATTGGGGAATTTAGTTTAATTTATTGCAGGTCAAATCAGAGAAGGGTAATGGGAAGTAAATCCAAATCTTAAAACTCCATCTCTCCACCATTCCCTTCCCAGGCTCAACTTCCCTTGCAGTTTTCACCACCTCTTCCCCCCAGGGGCACAGGGAATGGGGATTGAGTCAGTTCATCACACATTGTATCTGCCACTCCCTCCGCAGGGTCAGGACTCTCCACACTCTGCCATTGCTCCAGTGTGGGGTTGCTCCCATGGAAGAGTTTTTAATGAACTTTTGCAATGCAAGTCCTTTCCATGGGCTGTGGCTCTTCAGGAACTGCTCCAGTGTGGGTCCTTTCCATGGGGTGCTGTCCTTCAAGAAGAGGCTGCTCCAGTGTGGGTCTCTCATGGGTTCACAAGTCCTGGCAAACCTGCTGGAGAGTGGGCTCATCTTTCCATGGGGCCACAGGTCCTGCCAGGAGCTCCAGAGTGGGTTTCCCATGGGATCACAGCCTCCTTCAGGGCACATCCAGCTGCTCTGATGTGGGCTCCTCCATGAGCTGCAAGGGGGCAGCATGACCATAGGCTGCACCACGGGCTGCTGGGGAATCTCTGTGCCTGCGCCTGGAGCATTTCTTCCCCTCCTTCTCCACTGACCTCGGTGTCTGCAGGGTTGTACATATTCCCACTCCTCTCTCCAGCTGCAGATGCTGTTGTGAAGGGTTTTTTCTCCCTTTCTTAAATCTGTTTCCCAGACGTGCTTCCCAGACATCACTTAGGGCTTGGCCTTGGCTAGCAGAGAGTCTATGTTGGAGCCAGCTGGCACTGGCTCTCTCAGACATGAGAGTTCTTACAAAAACTCCTATACCCCCCTGCCAACCAAAACCTTGCCACACAAACCAAATACAAACATTAACCTAACACTGCCAATTCCACCACTAAACCATGTCCCTAAGTCATGTCTAGTCTTCTAAATGCTTCTGTGGTTGATGACTCCGTCACTTCCCTGAACAGCCTGTTGCAATGCCTGACCACCCTTTCTGTGAAGAATTTTTTTCTAATATCCAGCCTGAACCTCTCCTGGCACAATGTGGGGCCATTTCCTCTTTTCCTATCGTTAGTTGCCTGGGAGAAGTGGCTGACCTCCACCTTAAACATCTGTCACATTTTTGAAGATAGTGATAAGGTCTCTCTTGAGCCTTCTTTTCTCCAGACTAAACAACCCCAGCTCCCTCAGCCACTCTTCATAAGGCCCTTCCCCAGTTCTGTTGCCCTTCTCTGGACACTTTCCAGCACCTCAGTGTCTTTCTGGTGTCCCAGAACTGGACACTGGATTTGAGGTGTGGCCTCCCCAGTGCTGACTACAGGGCGACAATCCCTGCCCTGGTCCTGCTGCCCACAGTGTTGCTGATACAGGCCAGGATGCCACTGGCCTTCTTGGCCACCTGGGCTCACTGCTGGCTCGTGTTCAACAGCTCTGGACCAGGTGACTTTTTCTGCTGGGCATTTTTTCAGCCACTCTTGCCCCATAGTGCTACATTGGACTGTTGTGACCCATGTGCAGAACTCAGCACTTGGCCTTGTTGAACTTTATGCCACTGGCCTCATATAATATGGTCAAAGTGTAATGAATCTAAATCTGGAATAGCTCCTAATAGCTACGACATCATTGTACCCTGTAGTAGCATGGTGAAGTGAGTAGGAATTTGGTTGGTGCTACTGCTGCTTGCAACTGCCATCGTCTTTGGAATCTCCCGAAAACCTGGCAACTCTTGTTTTTGTAGGGCCTGTCTTCACCTTCTCTATTGTGTCAATATAAACCAAGAATACTGCAGTTTATTTCTGCTGGGTAGCTACTGGTAGGGATTATCCAGCTCTCTCCATGTTGTGTGGATAAAGGCAGCACATACCACTCTTTTCTCCCCCATCTGCTGATGTGCTTTGAAAAACAGGGCTAATTTAGAGGCTGTTCTAATATGCAAAAGATTAAATAGTGCTTTGTTTTGTTATCTGAAGTTATAAGTCCTGTGTTTAAGTATTTAAAAGTATCTTCAAGACACTTAATTGTAAAGACATTCAGTAGCTTGGTAAGTTGTACAAAATTGTGTTGACTTTCCGTGGGATGTCATTTTCTTGGTTTAGTGATGCACAAAATGTGGCAGCTGTCTAATGTCCTCCTATATGAAGTTTATTAATATACCTTTGAAAATATACCTTGGGCAATTAATTAGCTAATTAAAATATATTTTCATTATACCTTTGAAAATATACCTTGGGCAATTAATGCTGGCAGATACTGAATTTTAAGTCTTCTTTACATGACATATTTTGGGGATTTATCTTAGCTAATTAAAACACTTCATAAAATATGAATTTGTTTAGGGTCTTCTAGTGGTTCCTTTTTTGAAGAGGCAGGATCCTTTCTCTATGTTTAAAAGTATGGTTTTGGTACTGTTTGTACCAAACTAACATTTGTACTGTTAGTTGCATGTTAGATACAGTTTATATCTTGTTGTCTTACAACTTTCTGCAGCTCATTATGGGAGTGTACATTTCCACAAATTTTTAATCGAAACTGGCCTATAAACCCCCCAGTTTTAGGTAATATGAGTATAAATCTTGTGAGGCAATAATATAAAAGCAGCAAGTTTGAAAGTTATTATTTCCCCAGTTGTTTGGTGGCTTACAATTTTTTGGTAATGCAAATCATCTAATTAAAATATTGCATACTCTTTAGTAGCTATAAATAAATTAGTGATTAGGAATTCACTTAAATAGCAAAAAGAAGTTTTAAGAGTGCCATGAAAATGTATTTTGCAGTGGAAGAGCAATGAGGAAAGTGGAGAATTAATAATATGTGATGTAGGCTTTTTTTTTTTTCCTAATTTCATGTTGTCTTAAACTTGAAATTGTCAGTTTTAGCTGGTTTAGAAAATTTGGTGATTTTGGCCATTTTTTAAACGACAAAATAATAAGTTAAATTGTTACAACTTTCAACTGGGCAAGTTTTCTGCTTTGGGCTGTTTTTGTAAGGAGACTTCATGAAACAGTGCAGTGAATAGAGTGGTTTCAGTTGAAGAGCTATGTGCTTGTAACTTGTTTGGAACTTGGATTGGCAATCAGTGCAATTCCGTGGGTAGTATTATTCTTGTAGTTAATATTCAGTAATGAATGTAGGAAAGTTAGATTAATGTTAATCTGGTTTTGTTTCCATCACACTGTGTATTTTGAAAAACAGTGAAGTGTCACTGTGTCATTTACAGGATTGTGGACAACATGCCTGTGACGTGGTGTTATGATGTGGAAGATGGCCAGAGGTTCTGTAATCCTGGTTTTCCTATTGGCTGTTATATTACAGAAGATGGCCGTCCAAAAGATGCCTGTGTTATTAATGTATGTTTATGCAATTATATATTTTTAATACCTTTTTTTACTAATGTAGAGGCTAGCATTTCTCCTGTATGATGTTTCTGTGGTGAGTCCTTGCTGTTTTAAGGACCCATGTTGCCTAAAAGTAGGCAAGTGTTTTGGTCTCTGCAAGGACCTCAATTTGAAAGCCTAATCTAAGCCTGAGAACCTTGTCTCTTATGCTGCATAGTACAGAAAGGCTCTAAAAGATTAAGGGATGCATAACATTTAGTACATGTGTGGGGTAAAAGTGAAGGAAAGAAAGTATGTCATCCTTCATTGCCTAAGAAATTGAAACATTTGAAGGCTTGGACTTTACATTTTTGTGGGATAGAAGTGCTTTCATGGAAGCAGATTTGCATAGGTGTGTTTGTACCTCTGCATACTTTTCAAAGGTTTGCTTTCCCTAAAACTGGGAGCTGATGGAAAAAGACATAATATAAGATTTCTGCATGAGCAAAGATTCTCTTGTGATAGTTGATATTGTGGTGGAGGTCCAGGTAAGTGCACTGAAAGCATTATGGAGATAATACATCAGAAAGTCCAGGAAGTCTTAGGCAACCACAGACCTCTTCCGTGGCAAGGTCACTGAGAACTTGGAATAGGTTTTTGTTTTTTTTTCAAAATGGTTGGTTTTACTTAATAGATCTTACCAACGATAAGAATTTCTGTGGTTGCCAATTTTGTTTTATTGCCTCCATAATGAGTTTGTTTCAGGGGCTCCATATGAATGGATGCATTCATGATCAGATATGTAATCTGGCAATATTATTTTAATCTTACTTTAATACTTGCTTTTAATAAAAGGAAAATAACATTTGAAAGAGTAACTGATGTATTGTAGGAGAATATTTCATTTATGTAACTACTCTTATATATGGGGGTGCTCTATAGAAAAAGTGGGGATAGAACCCTTAAGAGGTACTGACTGAACTTCAGTAGACATAGCTGTTAAATTTCTTGTGAGTTTAACAACCTCTTTAACTGACTAAATTCCAAGGTGATGTTTCTCTTCACCTGAGGTTTGCATTTTGCATTCTTGGCTGCTTCTTGCTGTTCATTCCTGTGCATCTTTGGTTTCAAAGGTGGTTCTGCCACAGAGAGCATTTATTTGCATTGTTTATCTTGGGAGTTTCTGTTTAATTTCTGAAAAATATACTCCGTGTTTTAAAATAGCTGATGTTTATGAAATGCTTCTGATAACTAAAGTTGTCACATAGTTATCTATGTAGTTTGCTACTTAAATAAAGTAGGACATCTTCAGTTAGAGAAATCTAATAATAAATCTATATATAAAATTCTTTAAATTAATTTTTTCTACTTTTCAATTGTACTAGACTGTTCTTAGCACTAACTTTTCTAACTTGTGTTTTTAGTGCAAAAAGGCACTTGTAAATCTTTATAGTTCCCGATATCACACATTCATATTTTAGGAGAACTTCTTGACAGAAAAACTGTATGCAGTCTAAAATTCTGTTATGCAGGCTTCTGTCTAAGGCTTTGAGATGTCTGTATTTATTGATTGTTTAATACAACCTTTTGTCATTGCAGTCGGAATTTCATGAAAAAGATACCTTTTATATTTTCAACCATGTTGACATAAAAATATATTACCACGTTGTGGAAAATGAAGCTCTGGGAGCAAGACTAGTTGCTGCTAAACTTGAACCAAAAAGGTTAGTAGTCGAAAGTAACTTGTCATCAAAAAGTGATCCATCATGAGACACCTGCTTTGATCTGGGAACCTGCTGCTAGTCAGAAATGCTTTCAGATATGTGGCCTGTAGATTACATCTCCTGTTGATTGATGTAGTGTAGTTAGGACAGTCTAATGTCATTTTGGTCTGAATTTGATGGACCTTGGTGCATTTTTTCCTATTTGGACCAAGAAGACATAAAATAAAACCTGTAAGTGTTTGTGGAGTGTGATGAGTGTGTGTGTGCGTGCATATAGAACGCTAATTTCCCTACCAGGGAATATTCTGTCTTGTGTCAGAGTGGGGCACCAGTGCCTGCTGCAGGCTTGGCTGGAGTGCAACATTGGATGTCTTCAACAGTCGGGATTTGAATGGAAAGATTTCACAGATACCCTTATCAGTTGTTCTGGTGTCTGTATGGCTTTTGCACAACTGCTGTCTGTTCTATTATTTCTTAGTATCTTGTCTTTCATGGTATAACTGAGCTTGTTGCATTGTTGGTCCAGTTGAAAGTTTGTTTTGTTGTTTTTTTTGGGTTTTTTTGACAGAAGTTAGTAACTCTGGTGGTGTAACTTTTTAAATGTTTTGGACATTCATGGCAATACTAAGGCTTCTTTTGTTTTTGGTACTCTGCTGTAGAGAGTGCTCTTTTAAGAAAGACAGGTCTTGTTTAAGAAGTTCAAGTTTCAAAAATTCATGAACTTAGGATATGATCCTTATGAGTTCTGAAATTTATGAGACATTAAGTACAATTCTTATATTTAAGGAAAGAATCCTCGGTATGCTTTTCTAAGATGAATGAATTCTTTCTTAAGATGTTGTCAGTGAAGTGGTTTTCATTCTGTGTCTTTTCTTCCTGCAGTTACAAGCATACTCATCCAGACAACCCTGATTGCTCAGGATTACCTATGGATATAAGTAATAAGGCTAGTGGAGAAGTCAAAATTGCATACACATACTCAGTTACTTTTCATGTGAGTACTAATATTTCTGTGGGAGTTACCTCTAAAATCATGCATTAATACTCTGAATTATAAAGGTGGAGAATTAAAATTAGCTCAGAATAGTAAATTTGTAGTTTTAAAACTGTATTTGAACTGGAATGTCAGAGGTGGCTTGGGATTTAACCACATATGTTACACTATTGCATACCAACACGCAGAATGGATGTGAAACACATGTGGTTTTTAAAAGAGACACACTTTCCACATCTGCCTAGGTTGTCTGGTAGATTATTTTTCAATTCAGGTTGTTAAGTCTGAGAAATTGTGTGTTTCAGCAAATTACTGTTGTAGGTAGGTTGAAGCTGATTGTTTTCTGTCCTCCTCCTGTAAAAGCTGCCTTCTCTCCAAAGTCTTCCTCCATGGAAACCTGCAAAACAGTAGGAAGCTGGTAGTCTTTGTTCTACTACTCTACTTACTATTTAAAAGCAGATGAGCAGTGTATGAGGCAACTGCAGGCAGCAGTGATAGCTGAATATTTCTCATTCTGCTGACAAACGAGAGGGAGGTTTTGATTTTGTTTTGTTTTCCTGTAAATGGAGTTTGCTGGACAAGCTTTTTATCAAAATTTCCTACTCTTTCTCAAACTGTTTCCATGTTACTCTGAGTTCAAAATACAATAAATAGTGTAAGAAGGGAGGGATTATATTATGTATATACTACATAATTATCTTTTGAGAAATAATCAGTTATGGTGCTGAAATGAATTTGTATACCAAAAAGCAAGTATTTCTGGAAACCTGTTAGAAGTTAGTAATTAAGAGTGACCTCAGCTTCATATTATTTTACTGTTTGTCCTTAAAAATGACGTGCCCAGCTGTGTGTGTGCAACTGTCTTGTGCACAGTTTTACATCAGTTGGAGGTAGTCTTCTGAATTTCAGTTGGGTTGGCAGACCAGGTCGTCTCAGGAAGACCAAAAAAAGGGCAGTTTAGGTATGAGGAAAAATGCAGTTCTGTCCTAGAATCATTGATACTGGTTTAGAAATTTGTTGCTTGCTTTGGGACATGTTTTTATTATCTCAGTGAACTAGATATATGATCTTGACTAAATTTTTTAACCCACTGGGTTTTTTTCAAAACCTGGCTTTACTGGAAAGCACTCTTGCACTTGTATATTATAAATTACTGAAATAGCAGCCTGTCAGACACCTAGCCAATTTTATTAGTTGATAGTAGTGTTTGTGATTTGTATAATAGCCATCTTCACCTTGATTAGCACTGTCTATTCCTTTTTTTCCTGCTTTTTCTGCAAAATAAAGCCAAGAAATGTTCTTTTTGAAGTGTTTCTGATCAATGAATGTTCATTTTGAGTAAGTTTGATCTGTTGAAATGCCTGGAGGAATAATTTGCTTCCCTCAACTAACAGTGTAAGTTCTGTAGTATCGTCTCCCCACCTGTCATGCAGTAAAAGCTGTTTGTAATGGGGTTGGTAGTTGGTACTGAAATGAGGTTGTATGAAAGCAAAGGATAATTTGGACAGAGCATGATCTAGAGAGTGAAGTATTATGCTGGAGACTGTAGCATAGCTTAGTTTCTCGATATATGGACTTACATGTGCCAAATAATGCATGTTCTTTCATCATTCTGGTAGTCCATTCCAGATGCACTAATACAGTTATTGAAGGGAGGACACACAATTAAATTAATTTGGTAAGCCTTAATGTCTTAAGAAGACACAGGTGCTCAAATTCAGAAAATATTTTGGTTTAGATTATTCTGTGGTCAAATCTTATGTTTGCTCTAGATAGCTTTTATTAAACTATTCCCTGTAAGCATGGAACTTGAAATTTCAATTAGTCACAAGATTTAAGATTGCTTTGCACAAACATCAGCTTTTAAATGTACGAGTTAGATACTGACTGTATCTGAAGTTCATGTGTTTACTCTTTCAGGAAGAAAAAACTATCAGGTGGGCATCAAGATGGGATTATATTTTGGAATCCATGCCTCACACTCACATCCAGTGGTTTAGGTGAGAAGGAAGTTTGTTGTACTGAAATGTTTAGATTGCAGTTTGAATGATGATCTTCATTTATTTTCTTTTTTTTTTTTCTTTTCAGTATTATGAATTCCCTGGTGATTGTCCTCTTTCTGTCTGGAATGGTAGCTATGATTATGCTGAGGACACTTCATAAAGATATTGCAAGATACAATCAGATGGATTCCACTGTAAGTCAAAAACGTAGCTCCTAAAATTTATTTGGAATGTATTTTTTTCAATTAAATGTGTAGCTGTAACAGGCTATTTAAGTTGCAATCCGCTGTATTAAAGATAGATGTATTTTTTTAACAGGAAGATGCTCAAGAAGAATTTGGCTGGAAACTGGTTCATGGTGATATTTTCAGGCCCCCAAGAAAAGGAATGCTGTTGTCAGTTTTTCTAGGCTCTGGCACACAAATCTTAATAATGACTTTTGTTACCCTATGTAAGTAAAGTGGGGAGGATTTAGTTGATTGTACCTGATTTTTCACTGCTAACTGCATGGTGCTAGTAAAAATAGCAGCATTGTGTTTTGTAGAAATTTCATAAAAGTCATTAGGAACAGCTGAGCTGATGTAGTAGACATGCAACTTGGTATGCACAGATTTTAAGATAACTGATGTACTGGCTTTAAGTCAAACATATAGTCTAAGGTTTCTAACATATTTTCTAAAATTGTGCATCTCTGCTTCACAGTTTTTGCTTGCCTGGGATTTTTGTCACCTGCTAACAGGGGAGCTCTAATGACCTGTGCTGTAGTTTTGTGGGTACTGCTTGGAACTCCAGCTGGCTATGTTGCTGCCAGATTCTACAAATGTGAGTAATAGTTATTGAAAATGACAAGGCTTAAGTTCATTAACATAAATTATCATTACAGAACTGATTTTTATTTTGCTGCACTGTTTGTAGCTTCCCTCAGGGCAACTTGGAGAAATGTATTTACCTTAACAGAGAATATATATATAGAACACTTAACATAGTTAGGCTGGTTTTGATGTAATCATGCCTAAAGACCCTGAATTGCTCTTGCTGCTTTTTGTGAAATTAAGTAGTATTAGTACTAAGGTCATTACATCTTTATATCAGACCGTTTTCTGCTTTTGTTTCCTATCACTGCAGGGACAATGTAAACCTGCATTTAGTTTTAGCTGTGGATGTTGCTTGGTAACACACACCTGCACCCCCAAATCGTGAACC
The DNA here is from genome assembly GCA_024734555.1 of Trochalopteron elliotii. Classification (NCBI taxonomy): domain Eukaryota; kingdom Metazoa; phylum Chordata; class Aves; order Passeriformes; family Leiothrichidae; genus Trochalopteron; species Trochalopteron elliotii. Next base: position 1,514,886 of record JANPWX010000376.1, read on the forward strand.
TCAGTTCTTGCATGCCTGACATTTGTGACCTCTTTTTAGCAAGCTCCCAGGTATTTTGGAGAATAATGCTTATTGGATTGTGGCTGGAGCACAGAGAGAAGGATTGTTAGGTGGATTGAAGGATTCTGTAGTTGTAGAAACCAACCCAGTGGTGTTTGGGCCCCTGACAGGAGTTAGTTGATACTGTTTTCCCTCACTGATCCCAGCTATTGTTTCAAGACCTGGCTGTCTGCCAGTCTCAGATGGTTTACCCCTGTATGCTCTGATTTCTTTCAAGGTGAAGCATGGCATTCCACATACAGCTTGTTTTAACTACCTTACTCAAGGTGAAATGTTTTTTGACCAAGAGAGATGGATCTTTTGGACTCTTTAGTTGGGAATATATGGGGCTAGAGGTGTTTATTTCAGAACTTCATCCTGGCAGTAGATATTGGAGTTCTTTCTTCTAACCATTTTGTAGTTTTCATGTGGGGAAAACCAGTGGGAAAAGTGTTGTTCAATGTTGTAGGGAGTTTTTACACAGTGGTGGTGACGTGATAGTGAACTGTTCCTAATATCCAAGCCAGTTAGGCGTGTATGGAAGGAAATTTTAGTACTAAGAGCATAATTGAGGATAGAATTATTCTTTATGTTGTGCTGTATAGTGTGTGTTTTGAAGGATATTTTGAAGTGTTTTGATGGTAAATTGAATCCTGTGTCTTTGGTGGAGATGTAGTTATTAATGATAAAATTTCATACTTTACTTTCTGGGAAGCACTTAGTTGATACTTGAATGTTGTGTTTAACTACTAAGACAGTGAATGACTGATCCAGAGATACTTTTGTTGTAACAGGAAGTGGTTTATACCCTGTATAGAGCATGTAAACATGAATGGGGTTTTTACTGTAGTATGCAAATAAAGTAATGTGAGACGTAAAACAAAATGCAACTGAAATGGATATCCAGTTTTAAAAGTTGGGGTTTTTTTTCAAAATTGCATTTGAAAAGGGAAATCTGAGTTGAAATTAAATGGTTAATCTTAATAACTGCTGTCATGTTCTACCAAGTTTTTATGGAGAAATAGAAACTTAATTAAAATCACTGTAACCATAATCACTTCTGACTCTTGAAATAAAGAAGCATGTCATTATGGCAGTGCTCAGATGAAATTATCAGCTTCACTGCACTCCAGCAGGATATCTTCATTTGCAAGTATACTGACTAGAATTTTTATCAGCATAGTGCAAATTCATAAAGATTTTCTTAATAAAGCTATCTTTAGTCTTTTGGTATCACCACTGCTTAGTGCTGTTAAGACTCAAGAAAACATCACTACTTCTGTAAGGGTGTTAGTTCTGACTCCTCTGTAAGATTCATAGGCAAGAATTATTTTAAGAAAACTGTTAAGCTATAGTTTTCACATATTTATGTATCTTTACCTACTGAAACCTGCAGTGAAATGCTAGAAAAAGCTTACATTTCTTAATCACTCCAGGTTTAAAATATTTTTAAAGACTTAGGAATACTGCAAATCTGCTCCCTCCTTTTAGTAGATAAAGTGATCAGAGACACAGTTTTAGTTGGATACCTTTCCTGACCTTGGTTTGAGACGTTTTGCTTTGAAGTTCTGTGGTTAAGCAACAGGATAAGGAAATGTAATTTTATTACTGAATATTTAGTTTACTGTTTTAAATTTGGGCATGATAGCACATTATTTGAGTATTTGCAAGCTAAGTATAACAGGTAAATGGACTGGAAAATTAATAGTTGAGCTTAATGCATGTTTTAATGTCTGTAAAATGTTTTAATATGCAGCATTTGGAGGTGAGAAATGGAAAACGAATGTCCTGCTGACATCATTCCTTTGTCCTGGGTAAGTTGAGAATATTGCCATGATTAAGAGAATTAAATTGCTTCTCTGATGTGCATAGCTAATTTTTAAAGTTTCAGCTATACAAGTAAATCTTACACTGTCCCTTTATTCTGGAAGCTACAAGAGTATCATGGTGCTTTTGACAAAGATGAGTATGTTAGTGGCATATCATCCTTAGATTTTTTTTTTTTTGGTAAGCATTTCTTTACTCTTACCACATGAGAAGGTTGATCAGGAAAAAGCATTGTGATAGTACTAAGTTTTAGGCCCACTTCTTCATTGCTTTCTTTTATTCTCTGGAGTGTTTCTCTCTCTGACCACACTGTAGTCGGTCTTACATAGTGTCATATAATGTATAACCACTAATAATTTTTTCCACTTAATCACAGCAAGCAGTCTTACCCTGAAGTGTAGTTAAGACAAGCATATATTTGAAATAGATTAGTTGGAACATCAGTGCCTGCTGGAGTTCAGTCCCACTAGATTAACAAAGAATTGCTTGTCTGACCTCTTTGTCTTCATATTTTGCGTGTGTCATTTGGTTTTAGCAGAGATTCGTGCTAAAATCTTAAAACAGTGCCATTGGTTTGTCAACATGACTAAATGTTAAGAAGTATTTCTGTGCTCTAAGTGTGCTGTGTGTTTTTCAGAATTGTTTTTGCGGATTTTTTCATCATGAACCTGATTCTCTGGGGAGAAGGCTCTTCAGCAGCTATTCCGTTTGGTACCTTGGTTGCTATTTTGGCGCTCTGGTTTTGCATATCTGTACCTCTGACGTTTATTGGTGCCTATTTTGGGTTCAAGAAAAACGTAAGTGTTTCTGAGATGTTGGGTTTTTAAGTGTATTCATGCATAAACACACAGAAATATTTTTCTCTGTATAGGCCATGACTGAGGTAGCATCTAAGCTAGTTGCACTGTTGGCTCCAGTTCTGTTCAGTTACTTTAGAACTGCATTGGATAACCAGTCCTGGCATTCCAAGGCTGTGACACATGGTTGGTGGAAGTGAAACTTCTCTGCAGCGATTTGGGTTATCATTGTATTTAATTGAGCGACTGCCACAGATAAATCAGTGATTTGAGCATTTTTATTTTAGTTAGCATCTATTTCAAGTACTAAAACAAGTACTTGACCCAACAAGCATAAGGGAAAGCAAATTATGCATTTCTGGGTTTTGTCATGTATTTCTTGTTTTTGTCTGCCTGCTGCATTAAGGGTGTTTCCTGATGAAATTGCTGGAGTTCTGTGAAATCTGTTTGCATAAGTGTTCTGTAAATGGTTATCTCTCCTTGCAGGCAGACATTAATTGTGAGTTACTCCTAAACCAATCAATTTTACAATTTTTATGAGGGCTCCTTGTGACCAAACATTTCATAATTTGCTGGCCAAATCATTAAATAATGAGATTGGTTTGTTTTTTTTTTTCTTAAAAAACAGTTTACTATCCCCCTCAAATTTCTATAAGTGCAGATACATTTGTGGGTTTTCTCCTGCATAGGAAGCCAGACTTCCATCTTTCTGTAGATCTCCTGTAATACCTTCAGAGAATATTGTTTTAGTAGGTACTTTTTAAGTCTGTTGTGTAGTTGTTCTGCTTTTCTTAACCAGAATTCAATGGGTTTTTTCTGATAACCATCTTGAAATTCCATCAAGTTCCCCTGCATTGTACGGGTGTCTACATCTTCTTTTAAGGAAGGAAAATTTGATAAGCTAATAAGACAATGTGGTAGGTGTCACAAAAACTTGAAAATCAAATCAGAAAGGAAGTATCTACTGATGCTTTTGATTGTAATCTTGATGAAAGGGAAAAGATGCAAAGTATGCATGTATCTTACAATGCCTTACATTGTTTTCTCCCACCATGCTGATCCATGCATGTGTCTTAAATTAGGATTAAATTGCCAGATGGAGTTCTTTCAGTGAGTTTATCCTAGTGCGTTTCTTGAAGTAAATAGTGAAAAACAACATGCAGGAATTTTTAGAAGGTTGAAAGCACCACCACTACCCCAGCTGAAATGTGGTAAATCAGCTCAGGCTCTGTAACAGATGATAGATAGGCAAACATTAAAAGGGAAGTCCAAAATATCTGTCACTATGTTTTCAGTAAGAGCTGTCTTAGCAGGTTTGCCAAGCAAGTGTCAGTAACTGAGCTGGGAGCAAAAGCAAATGTAGTGTAGCTGGGCATGCACATGCTCAAAACAAAGAGTAGACTTTTTGCCACCACTCATTACAAAACGAAAGAAAAAAGGTTTGGCATTTTATTTATTTGTTTGTCATTTTCATTTACAGGCTATTGAACACCCTGTTCGCACAAACCAAATTCCGCGTCAGATTCCTGAGCAATCGTTCTATACAAAGCCATTACCTGGCATTATCATGGGAGGGATTCTTCCTTTTGGATGTATCTTTATACAGTTGTTCTTTATTCTCAATAGTATTTGGTAAGTTCACCATAAATTGAATTTTCTCTGTCATAAAAAGTGGTAATTTCTTTGCAAAAGTTTTTCTTCAAGATACTTTGCCTGATATTTTGAGGATGCAGGGTTACCATAATACTGGTTCAATAAAATTTAAATGTTAACATCTTTTTAATATTTTGTTGTTTTAAAGATAGTCAGTGCTTGTTGGGATGTACAGAGAGGTGGCTGTGATATGCTTAGCAATTTACAGTTGACCTGCCTTCAGATAGTTTGTTGTTTTCTCATGCTACTCTTCTGACTTCATGTGGAAGTGGCTCTGAAGCTGATACATGGCATATAACTTGACAGTAGTAAAGTTTATTAAAATAAACTTGAGATTTTTTTGGTAGTTGTTATTAGGCTAAAAAAGTATTACTACTCTTGGGAGGAAAACAAAGAACCAAGAACAAATTCTTGTGAAGTTTTTATTTAAAAAGAAAAGAATAATTGTTTTAAAAAATAAAGCACCATAGACTAGTCCAGTATAAGTGAATTTTGATGTGAGCTCACTGACAAACTAATCTACTGTGAGCAATTTGTCTTCCTTCTGGCAAAATTTAGTTATTGGATCTTGTTAAACTGTTTCTGAACCCTGAATAGGTGCCTCTACCCGACACAGACAGCTACAGCATTTGACATTTCTTGTTATTTTGGAGCTCTGCCCCTTTGATTGAAATGTGAGGTGAAAACCAGGTTCTGCTGAAGTCAGTGGAAGAGGTCATGCTGACTTCACTGGAACTGTGATTTCACTATTATGTTTAGTCATTTCTTTCTCTAAAATCCCAACCAGGGGCATGCTTTGACCTTGCTTTCTCAGTGTTCTCAGACTGAGGTGCCAAGGTTCTTATTCTTCAGTTAGAAAATAAATTAGTCAATTGTTTGGCTACACAATTGACAGTATTTCAATAGGAAAGGGAAATACTTAAGGTGAAGGTGATGTTACTGCAGATGAAGAAATAATAATAGCACAATGGCCATTTTATTTTATTTTTTTTTTTTACTCCCTTTTATAGGTCCCACCAGATGTATTACATGTTTGGCTTCCTGTTTCTGGTATTCATTATTTTGGTTATTACATGTTCTGAGGCTACAATATTGCTATGCTACTTCCATCTATGCGCAGAGGTAGGAAATATTTCCTCTGTTTTCAAACTTGATAGTGTTCTAAGAATGCTTAAAAACATTTTAATGCTTCTGTAATTGAAAATAATATTCCAGTATTCAACATGAACACTTAGTCCTAGATGAGATGTACTTAAACCATGTCTTCAAACAGTGAAGCAGGCTACCTCTGGCAAAACTTGTAAGAAATATTAAAACCCTGTACTGGGTATTGCTGAGTCAGATGTCACATCTTTAGATTCTCACTCCCTGTTTTCTGAAGGTGCTAAATTAATCCATTAATTTTGTTCAGTCAGAGTGCATTTTGGACATGCCCAAGCTTGGGGAAAAACAATGTCTATGGCTGGAAATAAATAACATCTGGCTTATTTGGGGTTTTATTATTTTGTGTATTTGCTATTGATCTTTAGTTTATTTATTTCTAATTTTGAATGGTGTAATTAAAGCAATATTGATTATATATAATTCTTCTCCCTCTAGATAAAAAACCCTACAAAAACTTACTTTTGGATAAAGTCATAACAGAGAAAGTAGCTCTGCATTCACTGGTAGGGTCAGTGGGCTAGAGGTGTATGCAGTATTGCTCACACATTTGTGTTTTTTCCTCACTCCTTCTAGGACTATCACTGGCAGTGGCGTTCATTTCTCACTAGTGGCTTCACTGCAGTTTATTTCCTGATATATGCAATACATTATTTCTTTTCTAAACTGCAAATCACGGGAACAGCTAGCACCATTTTATATTTTGGTTATACCATGATTATGGTTTTGATCTTCTTCCTTTTCACAGGTAAGTGTACTGAACCTCAGTTTTGAATTTTAAATCTGCCTTTAGTTTTGCACAGTAGAATCCTTGGAAAAACTGATCTTGATACAGAATTGTAAATTCATGATGCCTTTGATTTTTTCCAGGTGTAGCATATTGCAACTATGTGATTACAATTTTTAATAGACTAGATAAGTGAGGATGAGGCAGAACTACTGCTAATTTGAGGTGTGGCCTCTAATTACATCTACAAATATGTGATAAATACTTTTCCAGATTTCATTCTTACGATAGTCATATGACAAACTCAGTTTTTTAAATTAGTTTTCTTTGGAGAAGCAGACTTCCAATCACACACAATCAAGTATAAAGGTACAGTGTCAAGATAAAAACTGCAGATTTTATGGAATAGCTGGAAGGAAGTGAGATGACAAAGGCGACAAAGAATGCTTCTTTTTCTTTTTTTTTTTTCTTTTTTTTTTTTTAATATTTGCTCCCTTCCAGAATGTATTTCCTTTTATCCCAATTGCATTGAAGTGGCATGGGAAGCAGACAGAATTTCTCTAACATTTTTTGTATCAGTCTTGTCAGAACCATGTAATCTTCATTGTGAGCGTTTGGAAAAATCATCTGTCTTAGGTGCTGCATTTCAATTTCCTCTTCAGTAATTGAGATGAGGTCACAAAATCGTCCGTTGTAGTCTTCAAACAGACAGAAATAGCCCTTGTTTAGGGTGGAAAAATGACAGTGAAAATGCAAGAAGTCTCCTTTCAAACAATGCAAGAAGGCAGCAACTGCAAAGTCCTTAAAAATTCTGTATTCTGCTCCAGCCGAATGCAGTCCATCCTTGTATACTCTACCTTACAGAGCAGTACTTCTGAAACTACTTTGAACTGATCAATGGTTTAAATAATTTCAGGCTTCATGTTGATGATGACTTTTAATGATTCCAAAGATTTGTATGTCTATTTATGTATAGACACTATCTTTTAAGGTCTCTTAAGACTGCAAATGGCTTGTCATCCGAGCTTTTAAAACAAATCTCACTATGACTATTAAGTAGAATTTTAATTTCCACTTAACACAGGAGAACAAAAATAGCAAAAAAGAGAAAAGAACTAAGAATGGTGTTCATTTTAACTGTAACCAAATATTTCAAAGACATTTCCAGTTCAGTTAAATAAATATTGAAGCTGTTTGTGCACTATGACTGAATGTAGATGATGATGAACAGGAGCAATGGCCTGCAAGGATTTTCTTGGGTCATTGCCTGTTAAAAGGAAGAAATGGGACTTGAGTGCATTATATAATCTCATTGAAAAGTGATCAAGCTGTGTCCCAAAAGTGGTCATTTTTATCTTCCATCCTTCATTTTAAGTCAGTCTAATGTATTTTGGCATTGTTTGCAGATAGTTTGAAATTTATACATCTCTACTTCTATTCACATTTCTGTACCAGTTTACAAGTCATTCTGAATGCACAGATCAGAGATTCTGCCTCCCTTGCTCACGTGTTCTTCTTTCTCACCTTGCTTTTCTCTTAAGCTTTACTTCTCATCTGGGTGTACTGATAGTTTCATTGAACTAAAAACCACTAGGATGTGTGGTTGTTTAACTAGAAATGAATGCGTACTGCTGTATGCAGATCCATTTTAAATACAGTGCAAACTTACAAAGTAGTGTGAAAAATAATAAGGCCTTATACAAGTGTAAGGTCAATTAATTTATTTTCACCAGCTTTTCCAACAGATGTTCAGCAACTCTGCCTGTAATAGTAAACAGTTTTGCCCAAAACCAGAATTGTGTTTACCCTGTCTCCTTTGTTCACTGTTGACTTTGGATGTGTGCAGTAATTCTGGAGTGGATTCATTCACGATAAAGGGGATTTACAATAATTTTCTGTGCTGAGACTTGATTTAGCTGCCTTTTTGCATCTCAGATACCCATAGAATTTCCATCTTTTGCCCTTATTCTTTCAAGTCAGTCATGTCACATGACATTGTCTAGAGGCATTAAGATGTATCCACTGCATCCCCTTTTTCCTTTGCTCACATGTTCACTTTCAGTTGACCAAGTGGCTGTTCAGCACCTGCCAGCAAATTTTTAGGGTAGGTTCACAGGCATGCAAAGAAGAGGTGGTTTATTCTCAGCCCCTTTTGGTTGCTTTTTGTGGCAGTCATTTGTTAGTAATTGGAACAGTGGAAATGCAAGCTGTCCTGTGCAGCTAGAACTAAGTTTTCAGAGTCTGTTTGGCTTGGTTTTTTTTTAAATTTTCAGTTTCTGTGTTGAAATCAGGGGAGGATACATGTGAAGTTAGTCACACAGAATTAAAACACTGTGCTTAACAATTTTTTTTCTCTACTTCCCACAAGGTTAAGTGCAAATTACCTTTTAATTCAGGGAAATAATCCTGTTTCTTAAGATTTAAGAAGAACTTTGTCCAATTAGGTTGATATGAATGTAACAGCAGATTACGTTCAGTTCTCTGAGATTTACTGAAGTGCTCTGAGATAAGGATTTACAGAAGAAACCAGAGGTAGGATAAAGGGACAGGCAGTTCTTCTCCTTTTTTTTTTTTTTTTTTTCAAAAAAAAAAAAGCATTAGCAATTTAGAAAAAACTGCTCCCAAAGGCAACTGACTTCCCATGTCAGGACGATTAAAAAAAACCTAAAAAGAAAAAGTCATAATTGTTGTATGAAAACTATTCTGCTGCTGCTTACTCATCTGTGTAAAATTCTCAGGATGGGGAGGAAGGGTTTTGACGGTGCCCTGCTGCTGTGTCGGTGTAACACATGCTTCAGGCACTTGCATCCATCCTGCATTCCAGGTCATTGATCAGACTCAGCAGGCACAATACCGGGAGCTACATGACAAATCTTTGGTTCACAGCTGGGATCACAACTACGTATCATAGTAAATGAGTCACTTAAACATCAGTAGTTTAGCAAGCGTAAAGTGAAAAAAAATGACCATGATATCATTCATGGTTACTTTCAAGCTTTTAGGCAGAACAAGTTACCACACAACTTTTGTTGTCCCTCTTACCAGCTCTAAAACAAAGGAAGTTTTTTCCTCTGAAGAATTTCCTTGACACTTGTAAAAATTAAGGGTATGATTTTAGAAGAGGTACTTGGGCAAAAATCAGATAATCTTCAGGGCTTTTTTCCTGTCCTAGTTTTTGTGGGAAATTAAGGTTCCTGTAACAGGTGTTCTGAGCTGCTATTTAATCCAATATCATTCTGATTGAGACTGAATTTTGATGTAATCCAGTTAGATTAACAAAGCCCACCTATATTAACTATTTCACATACAAAATAATATTTTTGTTAGAAGTTTCTTTCGGAGTTACACAAAGAGAAGGGATGAAGCTGTTTTTATTCTGCTAGAAGAATAAGTTATCAAGGTAATGGTCTTCATCCTTCAGTTTTAGTTCAAATCTGTGTGTACCTTTTGCCTGTCTTAAGTATTTCAGAAGTGTTTATTTTTAAGGTATGTAACACGTGTTTTCAGTAGGACTACAAGTTGTGTAGAAACTACACTATGGTTTGTAATTTGTATTAACTCAATCTGTGGAGAAATAAAGATAGTGCTCTAGTTTTCCAAGACCTTAAAGTATTGCTAAGTAATGAGTAATGTAAAGTTACTGTGTTTATTAAATATAATAACAATATTCAGGCAGCTGAGCAGATCAGATAAAGTGTGTGTGAGTAGTCCCTGAGAAAGGGTGAAATGGAGCAGTGTAAAGGAGTGGCACTGCAGCATACTGGAACAACAAGAACAAATATGTAAGACAAATAACACAGAAATATCTTACAACTAGAGTCTTCCACATGATCTGTTCTATGTTCCTGAAAATAATGAGATAGGTTATAGAGTAGTTCATGCCTATAAGGACCAGGTACTGTCTGTAACTTTCCACTATCTGATCTGATTGATGTACTGAAGGCTAAGGACAGTAGATCACATGTACATACATCCTGACTTAAAAGCTACAGATAGAAATTAATGTCTCCTGTGTCAGTGTTTTAATATGTATTTTTTTTTCTTTTTTAGGGACAATTGGATTCTTTGCATGCTTTTGGTTTGTAACCAAAATATACAGCGTAGTGAAAGTTGACTGAAGAAACCAGTGTAAAGCGTTAACACACAAGAGGTTTAGTCTTCATTAACGTAACTTAAAAACCTGGTCTCGTTGATGAATTTGAGCTTTATCAGAAGTATTGGCTTCTTATTCTTTGAGAATGATACTGAAATGCACCTACTTTTCCACTAACACGTTTGTATTGTGACTTAACAACCTGTTTTCATTCAAACCTTAATGAAGATCAGAGTTACCATATTTATGCATTTGTAAATACAACTATACTTTAAAAGAAATGTTAAATTCTAATGGCAGAATAGAAGCGGCTCTATTACACAACTTAATGATACGTCTGATCAAAGTATAACTGTAAATAGGTTTTTCTAGCTTGGTAGGTGGGATGAATTATTTTTCTTTGAGGGAAATGAGAACTTTTTATTATGCTAACTTTGAAGGATGACTCTAAAGAAGTGTTGCTTTTAGTCTGAATGTGATTTTTATTTTTTACTGGTGTTACGTCCATAAATATTCTGATTTCTGTGACTTAATTAGTTTTGGTGTTCTTGGCCTTTTAAACTATGTGCCTCTGAGTCCTTGAATTTATAAATTCATAATCTAATAAAGGTTGTAAAAATGTCTTCATTGACTTATTGCATATTATAAATTCATAAAAAAATGTAAATACAATTATATTGAAGACAGATGCTTAAAGATTGCATAGAGTATTTTATGGCATTTTCTATGGTTTAATGTATATTGACACACATTTAGATCTGCAGAAATTATAATTTGTGCTGAATGACTATAACATGAACATGTGATTGTGGCGCATGAGAACTAAATTATACACACATTTAACAAAACCACTCTGCAGCATTAATCCAGTTATTTTCCCAGAGACTGCTATGGAGTTGTCACTATGTTGAGAAGATCTTACAATGCATGAGTCAGCATTCTCTGCTGATCTTGCTTTTAGATCTCAATGATGCACATTCTATAGAGCAACTATTGCTGACTGTACTTAATGTAGGTTAAAAAATAAAGGAAAATTACTATTTTTGCCTTATATTAAAAGACTAATGTCAATTTTGGATGACTGGCATTAAACCTATATTTGCCTTTTTTTGGAAATGGAGTATTTTGTTCAAACCTTGTTCAGTAGTTTTAGACTCATAACACAGTTTGGCTGGTAAAATTTTATTTAAAATTAAACTTCATATACCAATTGCCATTCCTAAGGTTGGGGGGTTTTATCCTTACCAGTTTACTTTTCTAAAGGACCTTAACCTGATAATGCTTGAATATTGGACCCAGTAAAATATCCTTGGGTAAGGTAACTTGTCATTATTAACCTCCCAAAAGCTGGCACATCAAGACTTCAGGAGGCATTCCCACAATTGCAGTTCTCCAGAACCCTTCCCAGATAAGCCACACTTGTGCTTTGCCTGTCGCCAGATGCAGCTCTGCTCAGATGTGGACGGGTTTGTTCTTGTGCCCCTGCCAACATGTAGTCATTATGAAATGCTGATTTTAGGTAAATCTTCCATGCTTTATGTTCAAAACAGGAAAAGGGTGAGTATGGTGATTGCTCTTTACTACTGCAGTCAACTGTAGTGGGACTCTTCATTCAAATGTTTAAAACGATAAAATTGAATAGTCTACATATCCCTGGTTTTGTGATCACCTACTGTATTGTCACTGTCTGAAATCATCATTAGTTGTTACACAAATAGGGATACTTAGTTGGAGAAACATGAATCAGTTGCCTGCTATTGAAATTCAGATTCAAAAAACCAGATTTTTTTTGATGTATTTACAATTGCTGTTTTAAAATCAGGTTAATAGAAGTTAGGTGAAGCCACTGTGGTGTGTATGTGGGTCTGAAACCGATGGGTGTATTTTCCTATATTTTTTTTTTCTACAGACTAGTTGACAGGTCGAGGCAGCCACTCAAGTATTTTATTTCCAACTTTAAAGGCAGTCTGTGAAATGTGTCACTATCTTTTGGAACCTGAACCTGCTGCATGCACAGCTTTTCAAGCGGCCTTGCCTTGTAATATTTGCAGCTGTTTCGCAATTGAAATGTTAGACTTTCAGTGTGGAGTACTTGAGACAATTCAGAAAGTTTAATACATCACAGATTTTATAGAAGAGCTGTTCTAAAGTTGTGTTTGCCCTTGTAACACATTACTGCCTCAGATAATTGTAAATGCTTTTTCTAGAATTCAGGCTTCTGGTATGTGTTAGGACATCTAAGCATTCTGCTGTGTACTGTTACCTGTTTTTCAGTTCTCTTGGGAGGCCCGTTTCTTTTGTCTAAACTTTCAAAATACTGAGCTTTTCCAAAATCTTACTGTATTACCGAGTATTTTCTTGCAATTACAACTTGAATGTCTGAGAAAATGTAAATTAGTAGAGGGTTAAGAGGTAGGACAAATTGCTGAGCTGCAGGAAGACTGGGCAAATTTGGACCAAACACTTCAGAGAAGTGTCGATTTTTTGGTGGCTGATAAATAATTTTAAAACTTACTGTTCAGATTCTGAAAAAGGGTGGCCATCATTGCCACATTTAGTCTGAAAGGAATCCTTGGTTCAAATCATACTTTGAAAACATGATACGGGAGTTGGTGTCCTGATTCTCTTTCTCCAGAAGAAATAAAGAAAGCAGCTTTATGGCAAGCTGCCACTCACAGCAGGCTCCTTGGGCCATCTTGAGTCTGTTGCTTCCCTTATTCAAAAGCTTGGCTGTGTTTGAGCACCCGTGAGAGTCCTCAGGTTTCTGCAGTCATACAGTTTGTGTGTGCCCTCAGCTGCTTGGCTGGGTCTTGTAAGCAATATCATAAATATTAGTTGACTGTGAACCATTCATAGTGTCTTGATGCTTTTTATGCCATTTTCAGGCAAAGGGCTGTGAGAAATGACTTCAGGACAGGTCTAGAAGTGAGGACGAGGTGAAACAGGACAAAATTTTGGCAGGCACTTGAGGTGCTCAGTTATACTGATCTGAATATCTGTTTCGAAGGCTGGGAGGCACCATCCAAGTCCTGTTTGAACTGATGTACAAATGAAAAAGGTGAAATTACAGATGTGAAATGTTTTGCTAATACTGGTAAAGGCAAAAATACTGATCTCTAATTAGGCTGGGCAACATCTATATTTCAGGCAAGGTAGGGGAGAAGTGAGAGACCTTGAAAGGGGGTGATTTTAGTTTATCTGACTTTTGTCAGTGGAGTGAAATTGTGGCCAAATTTTTCTGCAAAGCTTTGTGAGAATGCTGGGGAGGGGGGTGCTGCAGCTGGTCCTGATGACAGGGGTGGTGCAGAGTAAGTCAAAACAGGTTTCTCAGTGAATTGTTACTCAGCTGATTGAGATCCTGAGTTTCACAGGTAAGAAGTAAGGTACATGAAATTTTGTAATGGAAGTATGGTAAATCCTTAAGAGCTGTAGATGTTTTTGTGTTTAATGGCTGATAAAGTCCAGCACTGAGTATAGAATCACAGAATGGCAGAATAGTCCAACATACTTTTTTTTTTTTTTTCCTTTTTGCTGTTGTTTTGGGGGGGGTGGCTTTTGGTTTTGTTTTTTTGGTTTGGTTTTTTTTCCTTTTAATTGAGTGTTACTGCAGTGTTTGGATTAGCACAGTGTTTGATTTAGTGTTCCTGCTCCAGGAATTGAGCAAGAACTGTAGTAGGCTTAGCTGGTGTGGGACACACATGTTGATGAGTTTTTGCCATGAAGTTACAGGCCATCCTCTTTCTGTTTGGGCATCTTTACCATTTTGGACAGCACCTTCATTTCTGGAGGCAGCTGTATCTCAGCTCCAACGGCCCATCACAACTATGTATTTCCGTAAAGGAAGGGAGATTACTTGTGCAGAGATGTTCTTGTCTTGTCCCAGAGATGCTGCTTCCTACAATTCACCTCTAATTTAATTTTTTTTTATTTTCAGTACCCTGCTGTTTCTCCTTATGTCAGACACTAGTGATCTATTTATTTCCATATCTCCATAAATACATATTCCTCAACAGACTCATGAAATACTTCTCCTGTTACCGTATAGAATGACTTCAGGTACACGTGCCGACACAAGTGTGTGACACTTCAGATTAAAGCACAAACCCTCAGGGACTACTGAGAGACTTAATTTATCAGTTGATTACTGCACAGCTGCCATCATGCACTATTTCTTATGTGAAACATCTGGAACTTGATGAGATGACAGTAGTTAACTCCTTGTAAATCAGATACGCCAGAAGATTACAAATGAAGCCTGTCACATCTGGGTGGTGGCACATTCTTGCCACTTGCTGGGATTCCAATGAAAATGCAGTTGAAATTCTCCCTTCCCCCCGAGGTATTTGAGCATCGTCTGTTGGCCATAGCACACACACAATACAGGGTGCAGGAGCAGAGGCAAGGGGATGGTAGGAAGGTTTGACCAAAGCAGTCTGCTGGAGGGATTCAGCAATAGATCTTTAAGTAAGCATGATCCAAAGTTTCTGGAAGTGCGCAGCCAAAAATCTTGGCAAAGAACAACACGAATAATTTACTGGTGAATGTGCTAACATTGTGTCTCCTGCATGTAGTAATGGGCACGCTGTTAGCAAAGGTCCTCTAGAATTCACTGTATTTATAAAGCCTTGCTTTATAAGGATTAATTGTCCTTACTCAGGAACCCGTTCTGATACCTTCAAACAGTTTTTCTAATTTCACTACAAAGGGCTGCTTCAGATAGGAGCCCACAGGGTGTCCTGAGAGGCTGTCCAGCCTGGGCAGTGAGATGGGCACAATGCCACATTCCAGCTTCTTGAGTTCAATAGTGCCAATGCCTTGTTTTCAAACAATTCAGCAGAACTGCTATTTTGCTGATGCTGCTGCACGACTCAAGACTTGATGTGGCTTGTGTGGGTGGTTTGGTTGGGGTTTGGGGTTTTTTTTCGGGGGTGGGGGGAGCAGGGTTTTGTTCAGGGTTTGTTGGGGTTTTTCCCAGTAATTAAGTCAATTTCATCTCTTGGGGAAATTGTTCAGGTAGAGAAGACAATCCTCCTGATATTTTCCCAACTTCCCATGACTGTCTTTTGATTTATTTACAGTTATGCATTTGGTTGAGGTGTATGAAATCATTAAACTGACTTGGCTATATGATGTGAAGAAGGGAAATGTGCAACTGAGAAGAAAAGTGACGTCCCAGCAGGACAGGCACAAGCACAGTCCAGCCTCTGCTTGCCCTCTGTGTTGCAGAAAGTGAGCAAACTTCTCAGTCTCTGGAAGTTGGTCAAAGCAGGTGGGCTGTGTTCAGCTCCCACCTATTGCATGCACCAGTAATTTGTTGCTCTGGGCTATTACTGAAGAGGTCAGTGGGCTTCCAGGATGGCCCATCCTCTCCCTTTCTAGCCCAAGGACACAAGAAGCAATAGGGTTGTGGCATTTCTTCTCCAGCCTTGCATAGGAGCTACAAAATGGAGCAGTTAGAAAATCAGATCTATTTCCTACGTTTTTCTGCAAGTTCTCACAAGGAGGCCTTTCCCCCTTCCTGCTGGAAACCGCTCTTTTCTGCCCACTGGAGGAAGGCTAGCAAGACAGCAGAGAAGAAACTGGTGTTCTGTTGCTCTGTCTCCTTCTGCAGGCTGTAGTGACAGCAACAGAGCTAAATCATACGTGTTCTCCTGCTGCATGATGTCAGATCAGTGCAGCCCCAAGGCAGGTAGAGGGGCAAGGCAAAGGAGAAGCAGTGGGTGGCCTTAAATTTGCTGTTTATCCCAGAAAGCTGGGTGACCGTAGCAACACTGGATAAAAGTTAGAGGCTTCTTCCCTTCAAGAAGGACAATATCCACATCCAGTCCAAACAAAGAATGGACTAATGTGTCTGAGTCCGGGGCATTCCTTTGGTTGCCCTGGAAGGTCACAGACCTTGGCAGAAAGGTCTGAGACCCAAGCAAGAGGGTTTGAGATCTGTACAAGAGGGTTTGAATCCTGGACAGGGGGGTCCATCCAGGGGGGTTTGAGACCCTGGCACAGAGCCCAGGAAGATGCAGGTTTTGATTTCAGTCCATGAGAAAAACTTCCAACACAGAGAAGAATTACAAGTCACAAATCTGTGACAGACAGTAGTGTAGTTAATCACCGGGTGGAAAATTTTGTAGTTTTGGGATTCTTAAATAGAGGTGAGTGGGGAACAAGATGGAGGATTTAGGGCAGTACCCTAGGTTCTTCTTGTTCTCCCTTGGCATCCATCTTCTGCAGTGACAGGGACACAAAGTAGTTTAAGGGGATTGGGTCAAAGTAGAAATTACCCTTTTAGTATAGGTAATAGGCATTGGTACGTAATTATAAATAATAGACACATAATTATCAGTATAAGAAGGTAGCAACCCATCGAGGGGGAAATCGCATTCTGCCCGAGCAGTTGTGAAGACCTTGTAAGATAAGAAATAATAAACACACGAGAAGCCTTGAAGAAACAAGACCTTGGAGACTCTGTTTCATTCTTGCGACCTGGCCCAGAGCCTTCATAGGGCAAAAAAGACTCTCTCGAACCACCACCTGAATCTTGGGTGAGAAAGCCAAACCCGAGACTAATGTACCTGGAAAATAATGGTTTATTAAACTCAAGTATTTTCTGTCAGTCTGCTACCTGTTTCAAGTGGGGGTTTTTGCTGGAAGAGACATCTTTGATCTAGAACTGAATTTGAGAATAGACCAAGATTAGCAGACAAATGTAGGCAGATTAAGAATGTGACTAAATCCCTAGAGATTTTCTTGACCGGTGAATTATTTTAAGGTTACTGTGTGTATCTTTCTGTCTTTTGAAACAGCTTTACCAACAGGTTTGTGAAGGCCCGTTGCTGCACAGAATGGGGCAGAACTTGCCATCTCAGTTTTGGTGCATGGGACACTGTCTCCTGTCCCACTCATACCTGACACTTCAGAGAATTGCTGGCAAAATAACCTGAGCAAGCCATCTACCATGTACTTTGATGCAGAAATACACTTCTCATTGCTCCAAGTGCACAATGTCCATATAAATACCCAACAGAAACCCCTGGAGTTTGATGTAACAAGAAAAAGGGCGGGGGGGGGTAAGTAGAAAACAAATTTAATAAAAAATGCAAAGTTCTTGGGCTGCAAATAGATGACAGCAAGGACAAATACTCTCTCTTGCAGTTTTACTCAACTCTGAATCTCACAACCTAAGAAAATACAGATAAAGCTGCAGCACTGCTAGCTCATATATGGTATATAGCAGAAATCCATTTAGGTAGAGGCTCGTCACACCAGAAGTTCATGGAAGAACAAATAAATGTGCTCTTAAAAGGTTTACAGGAATCAATAATAGGAGTTGTATTCACCACAGTTAAGCTTCAAAAGAAAATCCTGGGCTGTCTGGAATGAAAGGGAAAAGGAGAGGACAGACTTCCCCCGATGCAGCACAAGCCAGAGTGTCCTGTTTGGTATGGACATGTTCCAGCCCTTCGCCTTTATTTGTGTGGGTGCACACATTTCTTTCTCCTTTACTTTTTTAGCACAGCTTCAATAGAGTAGTGAAGGCATGGAAGAAGTGGGTATTTGCCTCCATGTCTTGCCAGCAATGGCAACATCCACAGCTGGAGTAAAAGGGATTGGATAGGGCTAACAAATTAGAGAGCAATAATTATTTCCCACTGCTTTCATTATAACTTTGGGCCATTTATTCCATCATCTCATTGCCTGCTCTGGCAGCTCAACAAATTGGTTGGGTATTTGTTGGGGTTTTTTCCTCCTCTCTGTTAGCTGTTGTTCATTGTCACAGGAACTCCTGTCAAAATTTCAGTTAGAACCTGCAGGTCCATCTTAGCAAGTAACACCTAGTGGTCTTTGGGAAGCAGCGTGGAAGGCTGTGGTAGAGGATCACAGATTGGTATCAGCGAATAGGTAACATTACAAATTAAATATCTAAAATTTAGCATTTCTGAGGGGCCAGGTTTATTCCTGTTAATGAACACTGACAAGATTTTTATACATGGAAAAGACTGAATTCATTCTATGGTCACCAAGCCTAGGAGTCTCATTTTCAACTATTCTGTTAAAAACTGAAAAACTGAAGGCTACTTCTAAATATCCCAATGCCACGATGGTTAATGAGGCCAGCCGTCGTTATCCAGGAGATGCACAGGCGGCTGTCATAGTAGCTGTCACTCACAGCAGCATTAAGTGTAAACCACGGCATTAAAATAACAAACAGGAGAGGAAAGCTGGGCTGCAGGAGGATTATCCCGGGTCCTGTCCATGCTGAAAACACCACATGACCTTCTTCCCAAAATGGTAGGCACTGCCTGCCACTTGGTTGCGTGGCAGTGAATGATCCCCTGGTGAAAATCTGGAAGGCAGCCTCTTCTCAAAATTACTCCGGCTAGAGATTTTCTTGTCTCCTTAAAACATGGATTTCTCTTGGAAGTTTGTTTCACTATTTCTGAAGATGATCTTTTTTTGAAGACTCTGTGCTTCCACCATGCATGAAAATGATTTTCTGTTTGGTGTGTAGTCTACATCTGGCCAAAATTATTTGTCATTTTTACTTTCAGTTTAACTTAGGTTTAATTGTCTTGATTTAAGCCTCTTGCACTAACACTAAGCTGCTTTTGTTTTTACTTTGGATCCAATAATTTTAATGTTTCCTCCATATGGCAGTGAGTTTTTGAAAGAAAAAACAAGGTCTGAGATGAAGTTATTTGCATGGATTGAAATCTGGAAAGTGAAACTAAAAATGTAGATAGGAAATACCAAGCTAATGTGACATAATGTAGGGAATTTCTGTGTGATATAGACATATTTTTAAAAATTACAAGATTTTTCACTTCGTTTGTATCTATAGTGGATGTCTTATGCCTTCAGCAGCTGGATAAGCATCACAGCTACTCCTTTGGGGTGAATGCCAGAGAATAAGAGTTATAAAATACATATCAGTGATTCTAAACAATGAATTACACCTCCTTGTCAAAAGTATTTTTGTCAAGCATAACTGGCCTGTGGGCTTATTCTGTGAGTGTAGTATGTTTTGTTAGCCAAGTTCCTTTACAGTCACTTGGATCATCAGCACAGGGAGGAATATGGATGTGTCGACCCATTTTTTTAGTTCAATAGGTATATTGGTAAATATTCCCTCTTTGAGAATATTTAACCATTTGTTAAATTGGTAAAACCAATATTGTTTCACCACAATCTGAAACTGGGTCCTTGTCCAGTTGTGTCTGTGTCCTGTGAGGCCAGGGTGGGGACTTTGCTCCCAAACATGCTACATCAGAGACTACATTCCAGTTAGATCTGCAGGCTGAAACATTTATGTGACCACCCTGAGCTCATTTCATTTCAAACACGATTGGTTAGCCAAAATCTACTCAAACCAGCTGATTTCAATTAAACACCTTGAGGAGCAATCATATGATCCCTTCTCTCAAGTCACCCACCAGGCAGCTCAGGAGGGCCAGCAGGTCACAGTAGGCCACTTATGACCACAACTGGTGCCAATCTACCTGAACCAGTCTCTATATCGCTTTGCTAAAAACACAACTCTCTTTTTCCCTGTAAAAAATATGTGAGATACAGGAAGTGGCATATCTCTGCATCTGCTTGCACACCTTTACTTGCATTTAAATCTCAGGTTGCTCTCCAAGTTTTAGGTCTGGGCTCTAAGGTGGGAATTTTTTCAGTCCTTGACTGATCTAAAGGCTGATCTTGATTGCTCTAAAGCCCAAGTTGTTAGTGGATGTACTTCTGCCATGTGATAACCATATGGCAATATCTGCAACAATGGATGATTCTGCTATACTTGAGAGCAGAAAATATTTATGTGTCATTAAAATCATTGTGACGACAACCACTCTTCACACATTGTCAGTCACAAAACTGGAATCAATTTAAATAGAGATTAAATGGCATTTCCAAGATATTCCTGTCATATCAGTCACATTGAGGCTACTGAGATGCAGGGGCTCTGTGTTCCTGATGGGCATGATAAACGTGGATGACCAAGTCAACAGATACTTCAGTTCAGGATCTGGAACCAGCACTAAATTTACATCTACCTTATCCGGTGGAGAGCTACAGAGAGTTCCCAGCATGATTCTGCTGTGGCGTGTGGCATGGAGCACTGGCATGAGTCAATGAGGGAGCTACCTGGCAACTTTACCCAATAAAATTAACACAAAACCCCACAATTTGAATCCATGCAAAGGGGAAACACAAATTTAGTCTTCTAGCTAATTTAGTCTTCTAGTTAACACAAATTTAAACTTCTAGCTGAGACAGAACATGGGAGGCAACATGCTTCTGTAAATTTGCAAGGAATTCTAGGTTTTCCCAGTGGCCTGAGCTCTCCTGAGTGCCTGTAGATCCTGAAGGAGTTCTGCTGCCAGCATTAATAGTCTGTGCTTAAGGATAGAGTGTAACAAATTGTTCCACTATTCATCTGATGAAGAGTTCCTGCTTTTTGCTGGGATGCTCTGACACTTTGCTTATTTGAGGAAAACAAAGTAATTTCACTTGATGTTTCGCACATCAAAAACGTTCACAAAATCTAATCACACTTGCCATATCCTTTTTTTCTCTTTATAAAAATGAGGCTATTACCTTATTGAGGTAGTGTGAGACACCAGCCTTTGGATGTTTAATGGTCTTTGGAAAACTATTTTATTTTGAGATCCACTGCTTTCTGACATGACACAAAACAGCAGCATTGAAATGAAGTTTCAGACTCTATAAACAGAATAATATATTCCAAATGTGCACTGTATTCAGAACATCTATTCTTGCCTTCTTGATCTCAGCAAATTTACTGCTTGAGAAAATCTTACTGGAAATCAGTGAAAGCTCTATTTCCTGGTTTTCTTTTTTCTGCCTTTTTAAATTTTTGCCATTAAAAGATAATGTACTACGTACAATCTTTTATGTAGGAACTTCAGAAATGTTTAAAAATTATGTAAAGTCAGTCCAAGTGGTAGACTGGCTAGTTTCAAGTTCTCTGTGACTTCTTTAAATGTTTCTTTCATCTTTCTGTCTTTTCTTACAGTGGAGCATAACCTCTGAAACCAGCAGCAAACAAATATCAATTGCTAGTACCACAGGGCTAAGTTATAAAACGCTTTTTAACTAAGGAGATGTAAAGGCTAAGTTGTACAGATCTTTAGTTTAGAATTAGATAGAAAACGAACATCCCTTAAATGTTGCCTCACGGGGAGCTGTGCAGGTAAATCAAGCTTGCCAACTTTTTTTATACATATTTTCTCCTCCAGTTTCCCAGAGCTGATTCCCCAGTTCTTTGGCCACAAGTGCCCTTTTGGAGATGCACTGAAAGGCTGCCATAGGACCTTCTTTTCTTTCATTTTGATTCATGTGACGCTTTTTAGGATATGCAGGTTCCCAGTCCCTGCTGTACGACCCTGGGCACGGGCATTCATGGCCTACAAGTGCCAAGTCATCCCTGCTAGCAAGTCACGCTTGCTGCCAAAGCAATGCCTTGTGCTGGCTCCATTTGCTGTGCCCTTCTGGCTGGGGGTTTCATAACCTTCTTACAAACCACAGCATCATATACCCAGGGGCTGTGCAGATGTAGGAAGTGGGCCTGAAAACTAACAGAGACGATCAGCTGGCAGATAGTCTGTGGAAGAGAAATCTCCAGCACAGGCACGTTTACAGGAGCTTAATCTGCTTGATATGAAAGTGTCTGAACCTCCATTCAGAAATATTGAGACTCTTCTGTAAAGTACAATAGGGACCTGGACTAGCAGCAACAGGACTAAAAAATAAAAACAAACAAAAGCACAGCTAAAACTGGGATTAGAAACGTTTTTTTTAAAGTGACTTGCAGTATAACTGAAATTTAGTATAAATCTGTTCTACCTTGGGCCAAAAAAATGGCTCTGTTTTACTTACCTTGTAAAAATCATGATTTTTGTGCACAAATTTTTTCTTTACGTGTTGGCACCTCACAACTGAAATTTTATTTTGCCTCCTAGTTTGCTTGAAAATGAGTGTCAAGCAGAGTTCCGCTCTCCATAAAACTCCAGGGCACGTTTTAGAGAGAGCACTCCACGTACACACACAAACAAACAAACCCGAGGGTCTCTGCCTTTTAGACACACCCATTTTCCTCCCCCTTCAGCCAGTAAACAGCTTCTGGCTGCAATTTGATCCTTTATGGAAGAGATTTTTAAGATGCTGACCTGTCCAGCACCCTGTAATCCTCAAATCATCTGCTCACCATGCTCACATGGAGATGTCACTGAAAAGGCTTGTTGACAACCTTCTGCTGCATTAAAGATAAGTCTTCAAAACTGCCACTATCTTACTCAGTTCAACTTCACCACACGGTTGAATAAAACTTCTCCTGACAATTTCACCAAGACTATTGACAGAAGAAGATTGTATGGAAAAAATGCTTTTGCTTTCCAGTTCACTGTGGCTTAGGTTAGATTGACACTGATCTGTATAACAGTCTGTGAACTAATTTTTTTTTTTATTTATGAGTTATCTTTTTTGGAAGTCTGAATGTCCATTCCATGCACATTCTCATACAATGCATTTTAAACATCCAAATACCATATTTTATATTTGTATGAAGCTAAAATATTTTAATTAGATTTATGTCAGTTTTTCAGTTTTTATTGTTTTCATATACAGTGATTAATTCTCAGGTCTTAACAAGAGCTCGTATGGCAAAAAATCAGTAATTTAGTGATGAAATAAAAATTGTGATATCATAAGCACCTATGAATCCTTCAATCAAATTTTGCATTGAGTAATAAATACTAATCTCAGCTAAACTGTTTTGTTGCACATACAGCATGCTCTGATCTCAAGCAACTCCTTAATCCACTATTTTAATAATAGTCTATGGATTAAGGGATCTATACTGTATACTGCCACAACATATTGAGTTCAGGTTCTATAGATGAACATTTCTGTGATCTATTTTAATGGCACACAAGCCATCATAGCATTATGGTGTCAACAAGCCTGCAGATTATCTCCTGGCTTTCAAAGCATCCTGCAGGAAAGCGAGTTTAATGACTCTCCAGAAAGGTGAAAACATTATCAAACCTATGGGGAGACAAGACTTTGAAATAAAAGTGATCCTATAATTACCAACAAGCATCTATATGTAATCAACTCTAAGATGTACAGAATGTTTTGAGTTTTGAAATCTGTCAAAATAACAATGTTAAGAAGGACAGTCTGCTTTCTTGGCCCACTCCTTCTCTACATGTGCACCGTAATTTTCTCCTAGCATCCTCATTTCCTCTCACAATTTGCCAGTATTTCATGTAGGAAACCCATCATAATGCACTTTACTCTTTTTTAAATTAACTTGCTCCAACTATCCCTGTGGTCTGTTATATTCCTGCTTCTGAACTACAGCTTTAAGTCAAGCTGCTGTTCCTGCAGCAGAGGTTCTCCAGCACCATGCAAAGGAGAGGAGTGTCCCCACCATCCACATCACCTGGCAATGTCACCATGTGTTTAAGGTTATTTTCCCCAGGCTCTGCCTGTAGTCAGGGAAAGGACACACTCCTGCTGGAGTAGGAGTTGTTGCCAGCTCTTAAGAAACCCAGTGCAGAAACCACACCTCTTTTTGTAATAGATCACCTGCTCCCACCTGGAGAACTGGCAAGCACATCTCTCCCAAGCCTCTTACAAACTCGTTTTCCAATTGTTTCCCGTTTCCCCACCCCCTTTCCTTCTAATTTTTCCCAGCCATGTTTAGAGCACATGGGGTGTGTTCTGCTCCCCAGCATGAAAATATTTTGAATTTTCTGAATTCCAGTGATTCCATGGAGCCACTTTTCAATAATGTCCTCCCAAAATTGCATAGTACATAACAGCATCTGAATTTTATGACAACAAATTCACTGTAATGTCTTCCTGATATCTGGAAACAGGAATTCTTCATATCTCTTATCAAGCGTTTTCTTTAATTTATGGCTGGACCTGTTCTCATAGTTTATACTCCCTGCAGCTTCACCTCAGCTACTGGCCCTTTGTTTTTTCCAGATGATTCTGCCTTTTTTGACTTTCTTTTTCTATTTGTTGATGATGCTTACCAGTATCTCCAGCTTACTGGGGAAGAGTTTGACTTCAAAGGTGAAGAACCAGACTTGGACAAGCAACCTCTAGAGAACATCCCAGGTAAGCAGGGGTATTTACCTTTCCTGAGATCTGGAGAGGATCCAAGAGCATAAAGCTGTGGATTTCCCCTGGTTCAATAGGGTGATGGTAGCAGGGGCTCTCTGCCCTTCCCAAATGGAGGAAGCAGCTGCCTGAGTGGTGCTTTTGAGGTAATAGAGAAAGGGAAGCTTTGGGCCCTTCAAGATCACAGAGAAAGCTTTTCTTGACAAAATGATCCTGTCTCAATATACCAGGGCTATTCAATCCATTTTCACCAATTCCACCTTCCATCACGCTAAATGCTCCAGAATTATGTACTCTACAAGGATTTATGGTGGATTAAAACACTATGCACTGCTGGGATCCGACACACACTGCAATTCCATTGAACATAACAGTGCAATGAATAGACATTGGATAATTAATTTTTCATCATGAAAATGCTGGCTTATTTCTAGTTGTACAATAACACAGTTTTGGGGGAGGTTCTCAAAATTTTTTGTTGCTGGAAAGCACATTCCTCCTTTGGCTCTCATCCTTTGAGAGGAGACGTGTAATGTGAGGGAACGCTGTGAGCTGTCTGGTGGCACAGGAAGCACCACAGGAGAAAGCTCCCTGGGTGATCAGTGGTCTCCAAGCCGGGAGGCAGCAAACACTTGGGCAGGTAGGAAGGAGTTCAGGCCCAAAGCAGCACATTCACCACAGGAGCACTGTAACACTGCTGGCCAGCAAAAAGGAGTGCCTGTCGGAAAGAGGCACAGGAGCCTCAGTGAGATTGGTGCCGACAGTTATTTGTTTCCCATTCTTGCACAATGAGCTGAGGAGGACATCCTTTTGTGTTCACACAAACACAAAGAAGGCGGCACAACATGCCTTGGCTGTTATGATGCTCATTTCTCTCTTGAAAATCACAGTAAATGAATGTCAAGAGGACACTGACATGCAATAGCTTCAGGCAGCAGCACAGCCCTTTTTTTCTACTAAGAGTCCAATAAAAAAATATTTATTTTTATCAGCATGCTTTTTTAATAGTTCTACAGTACTGCAGTAGTACACTGCTTCTTTTCCCCTTTCTCATTCAAAAATACTTGTTTCAGTCACTATCATACCATTAAGAGATCATCACAGAATTAGAAAATGCTTGCAGAACAAGAACCACCATATATCCTGTCAAAATATTTGGTTTTCTCTTTTGTAACAACCTTATTCACTCAAAATCTCAGAAGATACCAGACTAAGATTACAAAAAAGGTGTTTGAAATCCAGCAATTGAAAACAATACTGTACGTGAAATGTACACTGTGTTTGGCGTGATGCTTTATTGAAATAGGAAAAACTGGTAGGTAGTTATCTTTTTTTAGAATATTTTTCCTAATCCATTATAGTTGCTAAATGATTTTCACCAGCACAGTCCACGAGTCATTCGACCTTCATCATTTATTTTCTATCTGAGAAATTGCAGGATCCCTCTCTCTGATTAATTTGTGTGCGGTTATCTCACGTTGAGCTGAAACATTTGTGCAGATGAGATTTTGTAAGGAGACACAAAACCCAATAACACCCTGAGAAGTATTATAATTCTGATGTCCAGCCCCAGATGAGCTCAGCAATCCTTTTCTGCACATATACAGAAATATACATATACACACAGCTCTTCATATACACACAGCTACAGGGGTCTTAGCCCCAACCACACTGCTGCTATAGGACTATCCTCAAAAGTACTTCATGCCTAACTCTTGAGGATGCCAGTGAGAGTTAGGCTCATAAATATCTTCTGAGCATCCTGAAAAATGTTACATTAGCTGAATCCAATTAAGTGAAAACTTACCACCTTTAAAAGGCTTCCCATTTCTAAAGGACGAAACAAATGAACAGTGTTTTTACCAAAATACAGAAAGGAAAAGATAATAATGAGAAATTACTTAATTTTCTCTGTGTTCCCATTATCATTTACAAGTCAAAGGGATGCAACAGGCCAGGATACTCCAGGCTTTCCAGCACTGGTTGATGCAAAACTTACACTCAGCTACTAATGCTGAAGAAAGGTTATTTGGACTTCTGACAAAACCTGAAAGCTGCTCATGTCAGCACAGTGTCCTGCTTTCCCCTGATGTTGTCACACTAAATGCTGTTGCTGCAAGGAAGATTCTTCTCTTGTCTCTGGTGACCAGTGACAGGACCCAAGGGAAAGGCATGAGGCTGTGTCAGGGGAGGTTTAGGTTGGGTATTAGGAATAGGATTTTCACCCAGAGAATATTTGGCCACTGGAACAGGCTCCCTGGGGAAGTGATCACAGCACCAGCCTGACAGTTCAAGAAGCTTTTGGACAATGCTCTCAGGCACATGGTGTGACTCTTGGGAATGCCCTGTGCAGGGCCAGGAGTTGGATTTTGACCATCCTTGTGGATCCCTTCCAACTCAGGATATTCTATGGTTCTATGATGCACATTTCAGGGGTTCTGCCTGGTCTGGCTGTACCCCTGCTCACATCCTCTTCAGGCTGCTCCTCTGCTCTGCTCTGCTCTGCTCTCTCTATGGGGAGCCACAAAGAAACA
>JANPWX010000376.1:1546839-1575823 GCA_024734555.1 Trochalopteron elliotii
CTGTCAGACGCCTCCTCAGCATCCCTTATCCCGGGCCTTGGGAGCCCGCTGTGAGTCCGGGGGGCGGGGGGGGGCAGAGTCCCCGTGCTCCTGTGGTGGCAGCGCCTGGATGAGGGAAGGTTTTGTAAGCAACATATGACCCCTTGTCAAGGGCCCGAAATCACCAGGTGCTTTCCCACAGGTGAGTGAATAGCTGTCAGGAATAGCATGGATTTCGGGCGGGATGCTAGGAGAAGCTCTGCTTTAAATAGAGGATCGCCATACAGGTCAGTGTGCAGGATCAGGCTCCGAGTGACAAGTGCCATGGAAGACAAAGGCCCCGTTGCACCTTCCCCCTGGAGATGGGTGTAGGTTTGATGTCCAGCTTTTCTGCCTGCAGGTGTGTGCCTGCGTGTTCCCGGTGGGCAGAGAGTGATTTCTGCCAAAGGGAGTGATTGATGAGTCTGTGCTCATTTAAGGCAGATTTTCAACAGCACTGCCAGAAGGAGAACACTTTTTATTTATTTTTTTTTTAGTATTGATATTAGGAAGGCAATCAAGTGTTAATTCATTTTAATATCAATATTTAAAGCTTTGAATTCTCACATTCTCTGCTGAGACCATGGTTCTGTAAATATTTTATAGCTGAGTGACAAAAGCCTATGTGGTCTGTAAAACTGTAATGTAGATGTTACTGTGAACATGCAATATTGATGCTGGTGTTCTTGGGGAACCTCAGGGACAGCTGGAGTGCTTTGTGCTGTGCTAGAGGCACCGTGAAGAGCCCAGTAAGTCCATGGCAGTCATTCCTGCCCAGAGTAACTGTCCTCCATAGCACCCAGGGTCATTTTTCCAGCCTACCTCCTTCAGTGTACTTCTACAGCCAGTTTCTGGAGAAGATGTATGCATATACATGCCTTTTTTTTTTTTTTTTGCCTTGTTTTCGCCCCCTTTCCCCCATATTAGTGCAGAATCATAAATGCTGTGCCTTGCTATTTCTGGTCATGAAGAATTTTGAATATTCATACTGTGAGGGGAAGAGGGGTCTACACAGTGTGAGGGCAGTCAGGTGATGACATTTGTGTGTGCACAGCATCTGTTCAGGGCTGGGAAAGGAGGCTGCCTGCATGCCTGTGGTGAGGCTGCTCTCTTCCAGCTGTGGCTCAGAAGGGGCTTCCTTGGCTGGTGCTGCTGTGGGTTGGGACATGGCTGCCAGGCATCACAACACCCGTGCATGACTCCCAGAAGACGTGATGGCCTCTCTGGTGGTCGGATTTGCCTGCTCCCTGTCATCAGTGCTGCTGTGGAGCCCAGGAGGCCACTGGGCAAGTCGGAATCATGAAATTTTGGGCACCCAAGCAGTCAGAGACCAGAGCAGGATGAGGCATGAGAGTCCTTGCTCACCTTTGAGTTAGGCAGCCATGGGGCCATGTGCACTTGGGAGAGAAAATACAGGGATGACTTCAAAGGTCAGCAGTCAATGAATATGTTGATTGGATTTAGTTAGCAGCTTCCCGGTCTTTAGCAGGAATTGGCAGGTGTCACTGGCTCCAGACTGTGGCTCTTGTGTCCCACAGAGCTCTCTGCCATGCTGTTGGGACCCTAATTGCAGCAGGTACCTCCGATGTGGTGTGGTTGCTTTCCCAGCTGCTGCCATCCTCTCTTCATGTGTGTGCTGCTGCCCCTGTGAAGCTGGGGAGAAGCAGTGCTGCCTGGAAAAGGTGGACCAAGTATTTGTGTCATTATCAGGCAGGTACCCAGAGCCAGTTTTTCTTATTTGCCATGTTCCAGAGCCTACTGGGCTCTTCCTGACTGTGAAAGATTTTCGTATTGGAAAAAGTTTAAAAAACCCTTAATCCAGCTGTTTTTTAGTAACAAATGCAGTTGTTTTTTCTGTTGTTCTCTCTTTGCTTGGTGATTATGCTGTAGGAGAAGAGCATTGCACATGTAAGCACGGTCACCTGTTTGCCCTCAGCGAGCCAAGTGCACGTCTGCCTCACCCATGTACGAGGGGGTTTTATTACATGTGTTCATTTACATGGCATATTCCTGGCAGATCCATACCCACATGCCTGTACTAAATCAGTCACAGGCAGCATCCACATCTCAGTGGAATGCTGCAGAGTATGGAATATACAGTGTGGGCACGTAGAGCCTGTCATGCCAAAGACACCAACGTGCCTGCTAGGAACAAAGGAACCTGACGAGTACTAACCCCGTGTCAGATCTTCTTCAGAGACTGTGCCTATCTCATTTAAAATTTCTAGCACTAGGAGTTACTTCTCCCATTGCCAATTGCCATCTTCCCTCCCAGGAGTCCACCACTCCTGTGTCTGGTGTTTCAGACTCCAAGTCTGTGTCTGCTTGGTAAATTGGTGAAGATGTTGTTTTTCATGTGTTGGACACTGGAGGGTGCTAATGCAATGGGAGCTGAAATTGTTCTAGCAAATTAAAGGGCTCCCCTTTGTTAGTTGTGAAATAGTTTTATTCTTTGTTGCAAGGTTTAAATGGAAAAACATGAATTGTGGTCCTTACCAGTAGCTGATCCTGTTCAGCATGTGTAGAGCTGTGACCAAGAATATCAATAAAGTGTTATGTCTGTGAGGGATTTCTTTCCTTAACCTCTATCAAAAAAAATTACTCATTTTATGTTCTACACATTTTTAAGTGTGTCTTTTGAGATTATGGCCTCGGGGTGAAAATTATTTGAAAGTGTGACTTTCTAGTGATAAAAACACTTTATCTGGCAGAATTGTTGAGCCATATGTGCAGTCTGCTTTTCTACAAGGTCACTTTGGTTCACCTAAACTAATATGGTTGTGTTGCTAGTGAGGTGAAAACCTGATAGTAGCTCACATTGGGGAGGGAGGGGACACCCTGAGCACCACTAATCAAGTCCCTGGCACTGCAGTCCTGTCTCTGGGGGAATGGAGCCTCAGTCTACCTTGCAACCAGCATCACTGGGCTGTGTGTGTGAGGGCACATGTAGGATGGGGCCTTCCATCAGCCATCACTGCTAGGCCAGGTGAAGCACATTATAAAACTGAACCTTAGCTCTGATGTTTCAAAAGCACTCAAACATTTTTATCAGGTTAAAGTTACACTGAGAGGTCTTACAGTGAAGGAGGTATTACCTGTTCACTCTGCTCCGGCTCTCTGCTCAACCAGTTGTCTGTGCTCCTTTGCCATTGGCAGAAAGATCTGGGGCCAGTCCCTGTTGTGCACTCTGGCAACTTCACAGTTGGAATTAAGGACTGTGAAACTACTGCCCGAGCCAGTTTTCATCCTGGCAACAGCAGAGGTATGATGATGGATAATTAATGCTAATGAGAAGCAGGGTGCAAAACTGAGCGTGTCCACCTAATCACCACTGGCAACTTAACTGGTCTGCTTGTGTTGTTCTGGACAGTCCTGTGTGGAACTGTACCTGCCTTTGCAAATCACTACCCAAATGAAAGTCAGTATTTGTAAAATATGTGAGCAAACAGAACTGGGTACAAATCCGTCTTCCTTAGAAGCCTTTCTTGTTTGATATGAATGGCAAATGAGTTACTCCTCTGTCTCATTCCTCTTGCAAATGACTTGGGCTGCCCTTTCTTAGAAAATGTTATCTTGCTGTATTATATCAGTCGGTTTTATTCTCTCCCAGGTGCTGAGGTTTGCTTTACATTTGGCTGGTTCAATTTTTATTTCTTTTATAAGTACGCAGTTTTTTTCTTAATTCCTCCTCAAACTGAAGATGTGTATGAGCACTGGAGAAAAAGCCTGTGGATGAGGAAACCGGAATCTCCTGTTCTGGTACCGGTGGGGGCCTGCTGTTCATCTTGCAATCAGAAGCATAGACAGTTTCACAGCAGAGTTGGCTGGGTGTTTATCAGAAGCAGCAGAAACATATCCAGTTAAAAGTTTTCACTTCTTTTACCAGGAGTTTTAGTGTCTTACCAGAATAGGGTTATAAGGGGATGTGAGCAGAAAAGCTTTTTAAAATCATTGTAATAAGTGGTGGTACTGAAGACACTCTGCTTAAGAGTAGTCTAAGCACACAAATGAAGTCTAAGCAGACAAAAGGAGATCAGGTTGACAGTATTGGTCTGGTTTACCAGCTTTTAAGAGAAGATTGCTTCTTCCATCGCACCACCATGCTTACAAGCAGAGAGCCAGAGTACACATCCTGGTGTCATTTCCAGAGCCAGCATGCTAGCTGTGATGCCAAAAGGATTTGAATTTGTGCATTTTATGTAGATGGTGTCCTAGCTTAGAGTGGGAGACCTTTCTCCAGGAGAGAAGGTTAATGGACCTTTCACCAAAGCTGTGTGTGTGATTGTGCTGAATTTAAGCACTGCCAGCTGCAGGATGGCATCTTGAAGTCCAATGCCACCCCTGCTCGGCAGCCCTGCATGGGAAAGGAGGGTCTGTGTTCCCTTGGTGGGGGCTCAGTGCCTTCCACCATTGAGCTTTCACACACTTGTGCAGTATTTCTTGGCTACTCATAAAGGCTGGGTGAGTGGGGTCCCTGGAGTTTTCATACCTGTTGGGGAGATTGAGCTGCTGTACTTGAAGTCTCTTGTCTTAAGAGCCATTGTGGCAGGTAAAGGCCCCTTGATGCTAAGAGCTTTTTAGAATTTTTGCTGATGAACCCCCGTGTACCTCTTCCTGTCCTCCTGTCCTTTGCACATCATGTGAGCTTCTGGTGGTTTCTCCTGGACCCCTTTCTCACACCTCCCTGAGTTCTGAAATTCCTTGTTTGGAAAGGGGAAATACTCAATTTGCCCTTATTTTGCCAGCCGGGCTGTGCATGGAGGTGTTTCTCCAGCCACTGCCTGCCCTTTTATGCACTTCCCTCTTCTGCCCCACAAGGCTGAGGAGCACAGCAGGTCTGCAGAACTTTGACTGCAAGTGGGTCTGGAGGTCAGCTTGTGGTTACTTAGCCCCGGGATGTTGAACAAGTCTCCTTCATATATTTTCCCTTATTTTCTGGTCAGACCTATATTTACTTCTCAGGTCTCCTTGTGCCCTTTAAACCTCCTGGCATCATTGGTGTAAATAGGATTTGCCTGTCCCTGTGAAATGGGCATCTCTGTGGCTGCTTGCCCTACCTTCTCTAGTTCTCTGTGGGACAGGGCTGTCCAGTTGTCATTGGCTGTGTGGCCAAACCCACCTTCTTCTCTGCCTTTTTAATTAAAAATAGTTGGCATCAGGGGCTCTGCAGCAATGAAAGGGGAACGAAACTTTGAAGAATTTGGGACATAAAGTTGATCTCTAAATTTTAATGTACTCATTGCACTTAAACAGTTGATACATTTTATTATTGAGCATTCAGGTGACCTAATTTCCCTTAGTACTGTACATTTAGCTTTATACATCTGCACCTAATTTGTAAAAAAGGACTTAATGAGAAACTTCAAACAGTTTAAATGTCAATTACAAAGAAAGCGAGGTTTTAAAGTTCCAGTAATCTGTCCATATTGGTCATCGAAACATGATCCCAGGTGGACGTTAATTCAAGACAGATGGCATTCCAAAGGCACAATTACAAAGAGCTTATATATTTTCAACACTAACAAGCTGTCACGCTATGTTGTAGCTACACTTCCAGTACTGTATAAGCACAATTGCTGCTTTATCTGCTGTGGACTCGGTAATAAAGGGGTTTGATTCCCCACTCTTGATATTGTCAGTGGGATTTTTGCAGGGGTGAACTGGAGAGCAGGGTTAGTTAGTGTGAGTATCTTTCATCTGCTCAGCCTATTGGGTCAGGGGGTTGTGGTTTTTTCTATGGTTTTTGTTAAGTTGGTGAAATGCTCTTCAGGGAAAGGAGGGGAAATATTGAATATGGGCATAACAAGACTAGCTCATCACAGCTATATTTCTATTTCCTGGCAACATTGATTAACTTCAGCCTTATCAGCTGCTGGGCAATAGCTATGATGATTTGTTAAAACCCCCAACATCCTGGATGTTTTCAGTTAAAAAGTCATTTGAAAGCCTTTGGAGTAATGCACACATTACTTGGAAGACTGAGTCCAAGGGATTAATAGTAGCTTGACTTGCAGTGATGTAAATGGACAGCAGCTTGGCTGCAGCCAGGCAGGAGTGCTACACCATGGGAAGAAGGCAGTTGGAATTATTTTCAGATTTCTGAAAATATTCTTAGGCCCAAAGGCAGAGGCGGAGGAGCAAGGTCAAGGACGAAACAAGGTCAAAGTAGGGTTTCCATTAGACTGAAATATCAATATGTGCAGTAGTTGGTCTAGAAGTAGATGCCCCTGGCCATGGCAGGGGGTTGGACTAGCTGACTTTTAAAGATCCCTTCCAACTCAAACCATTTTATGTGGTAGATGGCAAGGTTTGTTGTAGAAGGACAGTGTTTGGTATCCAGTTAGTAGTTGAGGTGGGCAGTGATCTGTGTAACTGAATGATGAAAGTTAATTTGCCATAATTGCCACTGACTTTTTTTTTGTTTCTTGAAACCAGGTCACTAAAAAGCAAGACTTGCATGTCTATGACTAGACAGTGTTTTAATAGGCTTTAAAAATTCTGTGCTGTTAGCAACAAGATTAATAATGCTCCTCAGGAAGGTTTTTAAGCTCCTATGGGCACGTGTGTCCTCTAAGAGGTGCTGAGAATTAAGAGCTTATATTTCTGGTCGTTTATCTAGCTTTCATTGGTAAGTAGAGAAGAAAGCAGAAAGGCTAAGATGTTCATCTTCGGAAGGCAGGAATTAAATGGTAAGCTTACACTATTTAATTTTTGTTTTTCATTAATAAATGTTATATATATATTTTTTTTAAAGCATCTTACCTGGCTTCCATTTTTAAAGGAGTTGTAGGTGCTATTTGAAATATGCAGCTCACCAACAAGTGAATTGGACTCCTGAGCCACACTTGAAACAAAATACCAATTTTACCTGCAGTTTTACTAGGTTTCCTGGTTTATGCAGTGGCATTTGAATGGCCTCTAGTAATTGTTTTTAGCAGGAAAAAAATTCTAACAAAAATGAAAAACACAACTCAAAGCTCATTAGCACTGTATTTGGCATGCCATGAATCGTTAAATCTTTATATAAATGCAGAAGCAATTTGTAACAAACAAAATCCTTTATTTTTTTGGAAAGACTTTCTTTTGACTTTTTGTTCATACTGCTAAGGTGCAGTATGTTTTTTAAGCACTGGATATTATTACCAGAATAAGAGCAGAACCAATCAATGTTTTAATTAAATATTATCTGTAATCCTTGAGTGTTAGATATACTTAGTTGTGATAAGTGAAAATAATTAGGTGCAAAAAAAAAGAAGACTAATAAATACTTAGATATAGTCTTTTTAACCTATTTTTTTTAACCTAATTGTGTGTTGTTTTCAAGTGGTTTCCCTTTGGATTTTCCCAGTGCTTATCAGGGGAACATACTGAAGTCTTTTTATTTAGATCAGGCTTCACTTTGAGAGCAACTAATTGTTCAAGTCCAAGTGGGAAACTTTCTTGCACCTGGAAAATCAGGAAAGCAAAAGATGTCCACATCCTTTCCCTGGTGGTTCTTCACCTGCGAATTTGAACTGCAGCAGTAGTAAAAGTTTTGTGGACCTCATTTTATGTGAGATCATTAAGCGACAGGAGAATTCAAGGCTAGCTGCCCTTCATAATTCAGGACACTGAAAGGTGCCATTTATAAGCTCAAAGTGCCTGCAGGAAGGCAAAACAGGCTTGTAAAACCCATGCTCCAAACCCTGAAAGGGAACCGGTTTGTATTGCTGGTTGCAGCCTTGGAGTGGCAAAATTGCAAAGGTGGTGGGGTTTGGTTTTAAAAAATGGGCAAACACCTGCCTTTAATATTTCATGTAATAACTTGAGTTTTCACATTTCTTGTGTTGATAACTCTTTTTTCCCAAAACAACCCCAAAACATCCCAGGCAATGATCCCAGTAAAAACCTTAGCAGTTCAACTGCCCAGCTGTTGGACCTACTGTCTTCCCTGTTACAGCCCACTGTTTTGCTGAGCTGTTAATTTGGCTATAAAATAAGTCTGTCCAGGCTTTTTAATAAAATTTTGCAACTGGTGACCTTTGCCCATGATATGGGCCAGGCATTTTGTAGGGACAGCTTTTGCCTCCTTGTTGCTTAAGAAGGAGTAGCAGCACGTACAACACATGGAAGGGGGTGATAGGGTGATACGCCATTGTTACAACTCTGAACAGGCAATGTAATCTGCAAAATTCACAATATGCTGTGGCTTTATGGATTTAGAAAGCCTGAAAGGCAGCCCAAGGAAACACTGAGCCAGTGTTTTTTCTCAGAGCAGGTACTGCTTTCCTTACCTGCTCCCGTTTTAATCCTCAAATAAGAGCTGGAGCCATTGTTTTAAAGTTTATGACCAAAATGTAGCCATTGCTGCCTGGAATGAGCCATCCGTATCTGTAATCTTAAATGGCTGGGGCTGAATTCTTCCAGTCGGGCCAGAATAAGCCAACTATTCATGGCCACATTAAAGTCCTGTGACTGAAGTTATCTGGGTGCCCTTTTGCACCATCAGAGCCCAAATGCCAATGGAGACAAGAGCTGACTGCACATCAACTCTGCCTGCAGTGTCTTTGCTTTGTTAATTTGAATTAGTTCCACACCTGCCTGCTTATGCACACCTCTTCCAGCAGCACCTGGCTGTGCAGCGTGGTGTCCAGCCTCTCATCCCTCCTCACGTGGATCATGTGGGAGCCAGTGGAATGGCTGTGCTTTGGAAGCACATCAGTATTATTCCATTTTCTGACGCTGCTTTTGTTGCCTGGATTGGCGTGCTCAGGGCCCCAGACACTGCACTGAGCTCACTGTGACCCCAGGCCTTTGCAGAGCCAACTGAAGGCCTCAAACCTTTATATCCACTATTAAAAGGCAGTAAGTAATGTGGCTGTTTATGTTAGAGCCAGGTGCTTTGCTGCCTGTGGACATGCTGTTACTTGACAAAATTTAGTCTTTTTTTAATTTATGATCCAAATATGATGAATATACTTACCTGAGAATCTTACTCTGCATAAATGGTCTCGCCTGCCTTCAGCCACTGCTCAGATTTCTGTGGGGGACTTTTTCTGGCTCTCTGTAGGGATGTGTCCATGACAGCATTCCTATTATTTCTCTATTTCCTCTGTGAAGGACATAAGATTTCTAGATGGCATGTCGTTAATATATTTTTAAATTACATTTTTTTGGAATTTATTCTTGAAGTTCTCTAACTTGTAGTACATTTCTGAGTTCTATGGGTTCCTTTATTTAGACTTTATATATGAATGCATGTTTTGTGGGCTTATTGCCTTAACCATTCACTTGTTTTGTTCAATCTCTAGTGATACTAAAGCACTGAAGGTGCTTTGGGTTAGGCCAGCACCAAACAGTGACTTCGGCATACTGGAAGTATAAAATCTGTTTTCTTACTGACTGGTTTTCTTTTTGAGAAGTTGATAGATGTGAAAACCATTTAACAGTTGGGGTTTTTTTACTTTCCTGTTAAACTAAGCTACTGAGGAAATCTTCCTACTGCTACATGCTGCAATATGTCAGAAACACCGTTATGTTATAGTTGCATCATTATCTAAAGGAAAAATTGAGTGTGGGTTTGAAGTCGACAAGTGATGAAAGTAGCCCTGAGGTTGTCAATTAGAAAGCTAAGGCCTGGAACTGATAAGTTAATGGCCAGTCCCCTTCACACCCCCTGGCTTTGCTGCCTGCTCCCACCTCACCCTGCAGCAGCTTTACTGCTTGGAGCAGAAATAAAAGGCTCCCATTACTTTGTGTCCCAAAATTTATCTCACTGATCCTATTCACTTAAAGTCTTGGCTGACTGTGTTCTCAGTTTGCACAGATAGATAAATGAGGAGAAATGAGATGTAGCAGATAGAAAATACAAACTCAAAATCATTCCTCTCTGTTTTTTATTTTTTAATTAGTTTGTTTATTTTTGTTTAAATGTTGAACTGTTAACATGGGCTTTTCAGACCATCCTCCTGCAGCACACAGAGCAAATTTAGCAGCAGTGCATAATTTTAACTTCTACCGTATGTTTGTTTGCAGGTTTTAAAACCTGAGACTTAATGGCAGCCAGTTGGAACCCATGTGTGCCTGCTAAAGTGTGTTGCATGAGGGCAACATGTGTGGTTTTTTGTGAAGGGAAATACTGGTTACCAAAGTTTATGATATAATGTAATATAATACAAAGTGTTTCTATTTTGCTTGGGCAGGAGGGAACTAATGTGTTGCCATTTCTCCTGGGGAACACATGGGCTTAGATAAATAGATAAATCATGTCAAACAACAAACAGGACTTACTCAGATTTTAATGATTCTTCGTGTGCTGTGTGGTGAGAAAAACAGTAACTTTATGAAAAGAATAGTATTAGAGGTAGATATAATTCAAGAAGGCATTGTGCAAAACAAAAAATGTAATTCATCTTCAGTTTTTGAAACTTCATGTGCAGTGTAAGTTTTTAAAGCTTGTAAAAGTGTGCAGTTGGGCATCTCCTCTGCAGCCTGAGGTTTTTCTCTTATTGGCACTGCTTCAGTGGCAATGAAGAGTCAAGATATTTTCCACATAGCCCTCTCTCAAGCTAGAGCAGATAAGTAATAATCATGAGTTTGAGAAGGCAGTTTAATTTGTAAGGACATTCAAGTTTTTGACCTCTCTGGTAGTTTCGCTGTAACCAGCAAACATCTGTTGAATAATAAAAGAATTGTAGTTGCTACTTACATGCCACAATCCAATGAAACGGTGCTCTGAGCAGGACTGCTGCTCTGGGGCCCATCTCTCCTCCAGCCAGATTTCAAACCGTGGAGTAAATCTTTTTCTAGCTTAATTCACAGGAAAAGAGACGTGACATTGTGTTAAACAACTCGGTGTGGGATGGTGTTTTCTCCTGATGTGCCAGCCCTGCCTGAGACCCACAGGGTTGAGCTTTTCAGTACTTCCCCACAGAAGCAGTGCAGAAGAGGTAGTACATGATTTTTCAAAGGCACATATTCTTTCTGTGCCCTACTTTAACTTACTCCTTGAGAGACGTATTTCACAGTACCCATAAATAATGAAAATATGCAATGACATTTTTAATTAGAGGCTTTGTTTTCTTACACATTGTGACGCTGGTGTTTCTAGAGCTACAGGATAACCTCTTGTGGTGGCCTGCTGCAAGAGAGGTTATCTCAAGATGAAGAAGACTGTATCTAGTTTAGCCTGGCTGGTTCAGGTACATCTACCAAAAAGCGTAATTCTGCAGTTTCTTCCAAAGATGATCCTTCCCTTGGATTGCAGTTTTGTCTTTGCAGGAATCTTCTCTAGGGGTTTTTTTTGAATGAAGTTCTGAAAGTTAATGGTGTTGGGTAAGAAAAGCTCCTATTGTTCTGCATTTTTCTTCTCTTATCCTCTTTCATACAATTTTACTCACCCGTCAGCCCAGCAGGGCTGTTGTGTGAGGTACATCCACATGCTGTAAGGAAGCCTGTCAGCTAAATTTTGGTGGAGCCAGTAACTGTTCTACAAAAGACAGACTGATGCCAAAAATCATCCATCTCCCTCAGTGGGTTGGGCTCTGCTCCTCTGGGATTTTTTTCCCCTCCCCTTTTATTTTTGCTATTGGTTAAGTATGTTTTCTCACCCATGACACTCTTTCAGCTTGAGAGTCCCTCTCTTGCTATGTGTTTTATACTGTTGTCATGCATTAAGCACATCCGTGTTTTTCAGTGTGGATGGTTTGATATGTGTGCTGTTTGCTCACCAGGTTACACCAGTTACTTCCACAACACGTGAAGCACAGCATGCTGAACAGTGCCCATCTTAGGGTAAAGGCTGTGGTGCCCTCCAGAGACAGTACAGGTTGAACTTGTCTTTGTCTCCCTTTCTCTACCTAAGGAGGGAGAGACTCATTTTAGGAGGAAAAGTTTCTTTTTTGTCTGCAATGCTGGATCCACATAAACTCTTTGACTCTCTCGAAGTTTGGCTGCATTGGATCCCATCTGACTGAAGGTAGGGAAGCCTGACCTCAGAGCTTTTGATGCTATAAACTTTCTAAGGCTAAAAAGGGGCTCCTTTCCACCTGCACACTTTATCTTCTCTGCCAAACAGAACCTGAGCATTGCTTCCTTCCCTTTTGAGTGCTCTCAAGCCCCATTTCACATTCATCTGGCCAGGTAAACATAGGAAAGAAATGAAAATGACTTACCAAAAAGTGGCATGGCATTTCCTAACATTTCTTTTCATTCCAGTAGAGAACCTTAAAATAGGGAAAATCTTGCCTAGATTCAGTAATTGGGAATGAATAGAACCATGTCTTATACAAAACAAATCTAAAAAAAAAGGAACGGAAAACACAACAACACAGTGCTTGCACAAGGACACATTCAGGGTGTGAAAGCTGACTTGGCATTTCCAGATTTGTAATTTCTAAGACAAAATTGAAGTGCACTGTGGTCTTTATGCAGTCACAATGGATTTGAGTACATCTGAAATGATACAGAGCTCAGTTAAGTCAGCCTCATCTTTAATGTCAGTATCATCACATGCCATTGGCAGCTTGTCTTCACACAGAAACTCAGCACTGGTGTTCCTGAACAAGATAAACCAGAAAATGAATGTGCTCTCAAAGGGCTGCATTTCTTTGAGCATTTTTGCTTTGGTTATTTTTTATCAGCTTCTTTGACCACTTTTGCCTGGTATATTAACTTGAAAACATGATCAACAAGTGTCAGAATCTAAGAAACAAAAATACATGACAGTTCAGGTTTGTTATTGTAATCTATGACTATATAAAATGACATTGATTATGCAATGGTAATGGCAAAATTAAAAGGTTTTGAACCTAAGCATAAACTCGATGGGGCAAACCAGCAACAATTTGGGCCTTTCTGGTACTGTAGACTGCAAATATGTTGGGAGGTCTTGGCTTCAGAGACAGGAATATATACCCCTGCCAGATTGATGTGTTGCAACGCCTGCAATGTGGAGAGTGGTGCCTGCAGGATGTCTTCACTCCAGAACCATGAAGGGAATTAGTTTAGGAAAGAAAGACATTGAAAATTTTTAACATTTTAGACACTGCCAGATTCTTTTTCAGACCACTTTCAGCCTGTTTACAACTGATAAAAATTATATTCTGGCATCCTTGTATAAAATACATGAGATGTAGGTCTTGCTGCTTTCTGCCACCAGTAACGGTAATGCTGGCATATTCC
Organism: Trochalopteron elliotii; assembly: GCA_024734555.1. NCBI lineage: Eukaryota > Metazoa > Chordata > Aves > Passeriformes > Leiothrichidae > Trochalopteron > Trochalopteron elliotii. Next base: position 1,560,019 of record JANPWX010000376.1, read on the forward strand.
TCCATTAAAGGAAAAAATTCTGGACCTGAATGATAAGCAGAGAGCTGAAGTCAATGACATGGCAATAACTTTGTGATCAAGAAATAAATAAGAAAAACAGTTTTCAAAATTTATGCTGAATGTATTTATTCTTAAAAATATGCCTATTAAAATTATAGCAAATCCTAAATTTACTGTCATCTGTTTAAATAATAATCCCCCACCCCCAACCAAAATAGAAACAATGCTTCCAGGTTGTGGATTGAACCATTCAGCTGATGAAAGTCAAAGTCTAAACTCTGGAAACCCAAAGTGTTTGAAGTATTGTGTTGGCTTTTGAGATCAGTAGCCTCCTCTGCAAGTACCAAGAGAATATTTTCTTCAATATATTCAATTAGCTCAGTTAAATGACTAATTTATTCAAACTTGACCAATTGGGAGTTGAAAGAAGCAGAAAAGCTTGTTCTTCTCTACCAATCTGTGAATAAAAGCTAATTATGAGAGGATTAGATTTGCTAATACTACAATATTGGAGGATATTAAGACCAAATACTAGATTGGTGCTAATTCTAGCTAATACCAAGTTATTTTAATAGATCATTTTTTAAATCTAATCACATTTTTTTACAAGTCTAGCCTCTCTCAGATAGTGCTATGCAAGCAATAAACTGTCTCATTATGTTTTAAATTGCATTCCAGTTTTCATCCAAAGAAACATAAATCCTGAGTAAACACAAAGAGATCAACTAGTAAATAAGAATTGTGCCATACATGATTTTCTAATAAAAACAGTAAAATTAATCTGAAAAAATGTATAATGAGGTATAGAAAAGTTTAAATATATATCAGCAGAGCTACTCTGTCCTTCTGGCTAGCAATAAGAAGTGCCAAATTTAGTGTAAAAGCTATATTTAGTTACAAAGCAACATACTTTAGTGGTTACAAACTGAGAATTAACCTTTCTCCAAGAAAATAACTAAAACCTTTACATGGGAAAACATGCTTCAAATTAATTACCTTACTCAAGGTTTCCCATTTGGTAGTTTAGTTTATTTTTAAGAAAAGTGACTTGAAAGATTTAATCCTGCTGAAAGTCATTGATAAGGAAAGTACTTACAAGCAAACATAAATATCAGTGCAAACTTGACATAAGGATTCAGAAATTCAGCCAAGAAAGCGATGTCAAGAAAATGTGAGGATACAATTTTTCAGTCCTGTCTGCAAACATTTGGTACGCAGGACACCCCACAATGAAATTTAATTACCTCTTCTGCTGGTAGGATCACGAGAAAAAACCTTGCTTCAGGCAGCAGCAGAATGAGGTACGGAGCACACGATGGAGTGTCTCGGTCATCACGCCTTTGCGGCAGAGACACCGCCGAGTCCTGCTGCCTTGGGTCCATGGTGTCCCAAACACTGGGACAGAGCCATCATGGTTCCTCTCATCTACTGGTCACGCTGGAAGCTGTTCCTGTAAATGCCAATTCATAGCCTGTCATCAAATGGCTTTGAAAAAACACTGCTTTCACTTGCTGTTTAAAAATCATTTCAGCAATTCCCCTCAAACAGAGTCCCCAGGTGGTGCTGAGTTTCTGAGGGGTGGTCCTTCTCCAGCAACTTACTTGACAGGGTGGCTGGATGACTCTTCCTCATCTCTTAGCCAAGACGGATGACTGGAGCAATAGAGACCAGACTTGGTGCAGTGCTGCCAGACTAAGAAGCAATCTGAGGGTGCTCCAGCACCCCATTTGTGCACCTGCTGCCATGTGCCTGGGTAGCTTTATGTTTTAAGCTCTGATGAACAAGGGTTCCTCATCTCCATCAGGTTCATAAGACAGCTGTGTAACTTAGAAGTAGCACACTACTAAATAGAAAAGGAATTTATGACTGGACATTTTGCTGGGTAGGATGGCCTGTTTCCCCCAGCTCCCCATTTTCCCCCAGGTTATTTCCCAAGGTAGTGCTGTATGTGTCCCGAGCCTCCAGGAGCCTCCTGCTGATCACTTCTGTTGCTGACATGCCTGGGAGAGGATTTTTCTTAACGGGCCACCCAGCCTGGTGCTCACTACTGGAGGCACAGCAATCCAGCAATGATGGGTGTTTAAGGGATGAAAAGCCCAGATGATCATGTTTACATCCCCAAAACTATTAAGATGAACAGACTAGGGGGTTCATCCCAGCCTCTGTTCTTCTCTGCAGCCTCCCTTGCTGGGCTCCAGGATCCACAGCCCTGCCTGGGCATTCACCGTGACAGCGATGAGGCTTTACATCTTTACTGAACTGTAACCACCAGTGGAAAGGGTGCTGAGATAAAGGCTGTGTGTTACCTGCCCTGTGTGTCTGCCCAGGCTCCAGATTTATAAATAGGCTATTTCTTTGCAGCCTCTTTCAAGTGAAAATCCAGTTTTTGCCATCCCACCCTCAAATACATCCACTGTGAAGTTTAGCACAGTATTTAGGTTTCTCTGGACCAATTTTCAGGACAACTTGGACCTTGATTTTTTTTTCCCATCATGTTTCTAAAACTGGCAGAAGAAGAACTTTTTTTTAAGCCTGCATATGCTGCAATGAGTATTTTAAAATAAAGATTTTTTTTTTTTAATCTGTAAGCATGTTTAATGCTTGTATAAGGTGCCAGATTTTAATTACAGTTGGCATTTATAAGTGTGGTGCTGGCAATGGCAACCATATTGCTGAAAAAAGGCATAAATTTTGACACCGGCAATATGGGAACCCAGCATATGAGACTGTAAACCTCATTGCTTCCTGTTTTAATATGCTGCTTTAAGGGAAGGACTTTTAATGGTTAATATTTAACTAGAACATTTAGAGTTCGATATAAAGTTGTTCTAATTTCAAACTATTTAGTAATTTAGGTCCTATCAAAGATCAGCTTAGGTAATAATTTTCTATTAAATAGCCTTTAAATAAGCATGCTTAAAGTAGGGAAAATAAGATGCTTCATTACAAGAAATGAGGTTGGCATCTACCAGGTTTTCCATTAAGTTCCAGGTCACAGACAAATAAAGGAAGTATGTTAGAAAAAAACCCCTTTTTAAAAATAATTAGGGAGATGTCTGTTTTGTTCACCAGATGGAAAATCAGTAGTTGTGGGTGGTCTGTGCTGGATGGGGCATCTCACAATTGGCAGAACTATGCCTTTAACTTTTAAAGTCCTGGGACAAAATGTGAAAGTAATTGACTGTGCCGAATGCTCTCTCTCTGGATACCTAGCATGCTTTTAAAATCAAGATTTGGTGAGTTTCTGACTTTTTTTTCTTACGAATGCTCAAGCTGTTGTGTCTAGTATTAGGCCAATTGGGTATATTTTTGGTAGCTGTTTAGTAGGGCTGTTGTCTTTTGTGTTTATGCCTGCGTGTGCCTGGACCTGCCTGTACACAACTGAAATGCCACAGCTTTACACTTAATTTTCCATTAACAAAAGATTTTCATAATATTGTCGGTGTTTGCTGTGTTCAGGATATATATAGCTCTTGGTTAACATTATTTGTTTCCTTCCTCTAGTTCATTCCATTTTAAGGAATTTAAATCTATCCACTTGCCAACACACTAAAGAAAACAAAGTTACAATCTCATTTTCACAAACAATAAGAAAATTCCTGGTTTAAAATAATTCAGGCATTTGCAAAAGTATTAAAAACCCATAGTATTCTTCTTTTTTTTAATGTGAATAAATAAATCCAAATGTGCATGTGGGGATAGTATGTGTAAGATATGCATATTAATTACAGTCATTTATGAACATATTAGAATCTTCCTGGTGCAGTTTGTAATTTTGCTTGCTGTTTTAGAACTCATACCTTATAATTTCAGATTAATTTGAGAAAACAGTATTTTGAATGTGGAAGATGGGTTAGAAAATCCTATACAAGGATTTTGCATTAAGAATAACAGATTTTATTATCTGCACTGCCATAAGAATGTAATCTGTTCAGTGGTGACCTCTCAAAGAATGAGACAGAACCCATTTATATCACAGGAGGCAACTGCTTTATATTTACCTTACTTTACAGACAATTTTTTTGCAGTTACCTATATGAGTGGTCACTGGGAATTGTATGTGTGTGTTATATCTATATTGTAGCTTGTGTTAAACCGATCCCCACACTTATTATGTAGAAGCATTCTTGAAGATAAGTGAGGCACTCAACTTAGTGCCTTCTTTGTAAAATCCCTTTTGCTATGCATGACATGTACTCTGTATTTTTTTCCTTGCAGTAAATTATAAAGCTTTTTTCTTTCCATGAATCTCCTTCCAAGAAAACACATACAGCCTAATAACACTCGCCTTGAGGACCGTGCATTGCCTCCACTACAAAGCCGTGTTTTCATTGAAGAGATAATTATAATATGGTTTAATGTTCTTGTCAACCCTGAAACACTGTCCCTAAAGAGTGCTATTCTGGTGGATGTCTTTTTGAAGAGAGCTGAATGTGGCTAAGAGAACATACACATAGCCACACACTTTTCTGATAAACCAGGACACATTTTTAATGCAATAAATGCTCTCTAAAAAGAATTGCACGTTTTCTAAGATATTAATTCAGAACTGCACCCACCACCAGATTCCACTGCTAAAAATACAGAACATTTTTGTGAATTTATTTATTTTACTTTCTTCTCTCCCCATCCCCCACAATATTTATACACTTTAAATCCATTATGAGAACATAAACTCACAATAATAATTAAAATGTTTTTAATGTGCTTTGAGGCACAGACTTCAGATGAGTAAAAATGCCCAAACTGGAACACAAATGGTTCTTCCCAGGCAACAAACACGCTTGGCTGTTAATATGCTGTAATTTTCTGCTTTACTTAGTAAAAACAGCAATTACTTATTTGTTCCATATCCCCCCCCAGCACAGATGCTCCTCAGTCTGTCCATGTTCCAGCACCAAGGGGCTGCGTGCGCAGGGCCGCGCGTGCCTGCGCCCAGTGCGGCGCGGGGCAGGTTTGCTCCCTGCATGCTGCACTGCTGGCAGCATTATCTATCTGCCACGGATGCTGCTTTGCCACCAGCCCAAGACAATGGTGTGCTGGAAGCGGCTGGGGCTTGGAAGGCCTTGCTTTGAGCTGTCTCCTCTGCTGAAGGCAAACGTTTCCAGGTGCTTTGCCAAGCTGACCTTGCGAAAAGCTGGACGGTCACACCAGTTAAGGCTGAAGTGCAGCTGAAGAAATCTTTAACATGGTTTCTGCTGCCTGGTCTTTTGTGCTTGTCTGGTGGTTGGGAACAGTGTCTGGTGCTGCTAAAAGCAACATAGTCCAAAGCAAAAAGGCTTTGAGGGAAGTGGAATCACAAGGTGGCTGAAGGCAGTGCACAATTCCCCTTGGCTTCAGGCTGTCTGAGATTTCCCCCTTGGGTTTCAAAGACCAGTTAAAGGCTGACACATCACAAAAAGTACATTGACCAAAAAAAAAAGCCCAAAAAGCTAAGGACAACACAATTCCCTCACTCCTCACACTGTTAGTGTAGACCAGAAATCGTGTGGCTCAGCACAATGCAACCTGCCGCTGAATCAGGTGCTGGGGATCTTGAATTTAATACCTCATTATTTTTAAAAGCTATTGTAAAATGAGGAATATGAGAGAATATGTTAATTAATTGAAAGGTATTCCAATAGGTATTTAATTAGCATAATTCTGGAAAGGTAGTACAAAAGAAACACAATCCCTGGCAGAAGTGAATCATTTGAATCTTCATTGCAGTTATCCCATCGTAAGCAATCAATTTGCTTGCTCTGAAGCCAATGGGATTTATTTTTTCTTCCTTTGAGGAAGAATTACAAAGTAAGGCGTTAAATTAATATTGTAAATCATCTCTCTAGAGAAACTTTTCACTGCAAAAATTTCCTCAACAAGCAAATGTTAAAACGTTTATGGTGCACAGTTTAAAAATATCCTTGAGATTTTTCCCCACAGGTTTGTATGTTCAAGATAGAAAGAATAAGCAATTGTTTCTAGCAGAATTAACATTTTACCATCATAACAAGTATGTTTTGGTTTCCCCACCATTTTTCTTTCTTTTTTTGATGGAAGGAAAAAATAGCCAGAAACTACAAAACCTTAGTTAATGAATGCAGATGCAAAGGGGCACAAAAATGAAAAATGCCATTTTCCCATTTCCCCTTATTTTCACAGCTTTGAATTTGTTACTATACACACTACCTTTAGAATTTGTTTCTTTTCACAAGACACACCGTGTTCCCACCTAATCTTTTTATGCAAATCAGCACTTAACATTTTGTTAAGTCTTGGGTTTGTTTGGTTTTGTCTTTTTACCTAAACCACCCCTTTTGTTTTTTGAACAAAAAAACTCTTGTGGAATTAAATATCTGACGAAAACATAGAGGACTTTGCCAATAAGTGAATATACATTAGTTTGGTAATTGTATTTCCTCTTTTTTTTTTTCAGGCTACATATTAAAATTGATTTTAAATTTTGTTTTGTCTTGTTTTAGCTATGATGATGTCACATATAAATCCACTGTCACATTAGATGCTACTGCAGTCACAGCTAGGGCTTGGTGATTTCTGTCCAACAGACAAGTATTTTTTTTTTGCTGTTTGTCCGCACAAATTTCTCTTTCTGAGAATGACTGTATGGAGGGATACTTCCCTCCAGCCTGTTTTGTGCAGTCCTCCTTCTGCTGCCCAGAAGCACTCATGCCAAGGCAATGTTCCTGCTCTGCTCTTAATATATCCTTAATATTCTACTCACCTTTCCCATGGACCCTTGCAGATAAGATATCATTAGGCTCTAAATGCTCTCAGTGTTTTATTTAAAGTAATCTTGATTTTCAGCACTTAATATTTGGGAAGGCTCTTAACTTCCAGTTCACATCCAAATGTTGATATGGAGAAAGCAACTGCATGGAAGGCTGTATTGTTGAATGCTGATGACCAAATCTGGTTTAAGTATGTAAATACTCTCTCTGACCGCATTTCCTCTGGAAATTCCCATTGGTTGCATACTATTGTTGTGAAATGTAAGCTGATTCACTGATATTTTCTTGCCTTTTAAAAGACTGGAACAAAATTTTGCTGAAGTTCTCTTTTGGTATTGTTAACATTGTTTTCTTTTATGATTCTGGCATTGTTTCAGCCTCTGTATCTCCCTGCACACAGCATTCTTAGAAGTGTTCTTTTATAAGGGGAGCTAGCAAAGTCTTGCAGCAGCTCAAAGCAGCTTCATTAAGGCTGGAGAGTAAAATATTCAGAAGTTAGGAAATGTCAAAATTAAGATAATAGCTGGTGCAGTTAAGTTCAGCCCCCTTATATATTTGCTTGATAGCACAGTCTTTTAAAATCAAGATCACACATAGCTTTTTTCCACAGGACCCCTGCCTCAGCTAGTGAACAAGATGGACGATGCTGAGTTAATGAGCAGTTATTCAATATTTTGTTTTCTCCTAATTTTTCAATGTGTAGCCCTAGGCCTTATTTACTGCACACTATTGAAACCCTGCTGTGAAGACAGAATTGGTAATTTCCTTATGAGCTTTTCTATGGCACTTATTGCTATAAATATCTGAATGCTTAACAAACATTAATTAATTTATCTTCAGAAAACCCTCCTGATAAAAGGGCTGATATTACTTCTGTTTTACAAATTCAGAGCTAAGGCATACAGAGATGAGAGTCATGAGTGTCCCATAAATTTGGGTGCTTTGTTGTCAGCTTACAGTTAAGGAAGTAGAGATCTCTCTTCACCTGCACTATTTTACTTTTGAACATCCAAATAATTTTAATTCTGGGCCAAGTAGAAACTTCTAAAGAGAGTCACAGACCATCATGGCAGTTGACTTCACTACACTTGAGAAGAGGTGGAAAGAAGAGCAGGAAATCACCTAAACCTAGACAAGGGGAAGTACTGCAGAATACCGTTCCTTAAATCACAGCCTTTTCATGGAGTTAGTGTCCTTACTGTAGCTTTCAGGAAAGTTGTTGTCCTCTTACGTTAGAAGTTGCTTACTGATAAGGAGCAATGGCATGAGTTCATTCTTATTTTTGAGGTTATTCAAGCCTGTATTTTCAAAACACTGCTTTAACCAGTAATGGGTTTAAACCATTAACCATTTAAACTTCCTAGATGAATAGGCAGATGGACTGACTTGGTATGGGACAGACCCAGCTTCCATCCTTGCTCCAATTATTTATCAAAGTAATTGGTATCAATCAAGTGTTGGTTATAGTAAAAAATAGCTTTTTCTTGAGTCTCATAAACTGTCCTCAATGGCCATGCTTGGGCTTCTGTGCATCGTCCCCCTCAGATGCAGTGAATATGTAGCTGTAGCAGCGAGCAGCGCTGCTGCAGTGTGTCCGCCAGGAAGGGCACGACCTTAAAAAACCTTAAAATGAACACACAAACAAACAAATAAAAAACATCTCACGTTCCTACAGACAATAATCTTCCTTATCAGTCATGATTAAGGTCTGTCCCGTAGAACATCTCTGCGGGAATATATTAAACAGAGTTTCATAAACTGTGTGCCCTGAGGGCTGAATTTGGATTACACAGAAAAACCAAATTGGCAATTTCCTAATTTTCTGTTAGTTTACCTCACAGTCTTTGCAGAAGTATTTTAGTGGGTTTTTTGCAGATTGCTAAGAGGAGATTTTAGTCTGAAATCATACTGGACCCCACGTGGTTTGTCAGCATGGCGTCTGAGCTGGGGAGCACCAAGCTGTGGGGGCCAATGTGCAGGTAGTGCTGCAATATTTCACTGACCAATATGCATATGGTACCAAGATATTGGGCACCGATACACTGTTGGTGTCCTCTGCACAGGCATTTTGTCTCCTCAGAGTGGTCTGGGGTCACTGGGCCACAGGCTCCTGCCACTTTTGTCCCCAGAGCATGGTCCGTACCCGGCGCTGTCTGTGTGTGGGAGGTTGCCATGCTGCTTCTTCAGCACAGAGCCAGGGCAGGCAGACAGGAGCCTTGTCCTCCTAAGAGCAGGGCACAGAAAACAGGACTGCAGGGAGTGGAAGGAAACAGGGATTGCAGTGCTTTTAGGGCCCCTTCCTGCTGCAGCTTTTTGTCACAATGTCTGAGCCCCCACTACGAGCAGATCACAGGAGCCTCCGCCTGCCGGAGTCCCATTTACTGTCTAACAACTGAATTATAGTTGGTGGAGCTATGACACTTCTTCTGTTTTTTTTCTTATGGGGGGAATCTCTGCAGCTAAAGATGCCTAAGTGCAGCAGGGCCATTGCAGGTGATATGATGCTTTCTGCTGCAGAAGAACCTCACTCTCTGAAGTTGCCTCTTACCATTGTAAAGTTTTCAGAACTTTAGCCCAAAGTGGATATGCAGCCCTGGCATTTCCTTTCCTGGCTGGCAGGAGAATAGCATGCAACTTAAACTGAGAACTATATGGCAACTTAGGCCACAATATGATCCCACTGTAGAAAGCCCACTGCCATGGGGGAAGCTGAATGTGGAGAATGATGTTGCTGTGCTAAAGGAGAAACAAAACTTTCTGCAGACTTCATGGAGAAAAATGGCTATTTTTCCCAGTCTGCTTATGTTGGAAATTCCAGAATTTTAGAAGAATGATTTAAAGCTGTAGGCAATGATACCCCTCTTCAGTGCTCAGGTGCACTGAAGCTCACTAGATGTGGAGGTTTGAGGGGTTTTGATAACAAAAAGACCAACATTGCTGATGCAGACCCCCTGCTATTGGAACACCAGAGTGTTGGACTAACAAATTAGCACACAAGAAGTCTGCAATTGCAGAAAAACTCGGGTGTCACGATTGTAACAATTGTTTACATCTTTCTACAGCAAAAAGGCTGTTTAATCATGTTGAATTACAACCTCGTGTTCAGATAGTGGGCTCTCACATTACTGTCTTTGTGAAGATGAGTTGTCACTTCTCTGATCTGGGTTGCTCTCACAACAAAGAGGCACTAAGGCTTTCTGTTTGAATTAGAAGAAACAGAGGAATTTCATTTGGTGCTAAGCTGTGCAACAGTTTCCCTAAAGTTGCGCCTTTACTAATTGGTACTGAAATGAAAATGAATCTGTGTGAGAGATGGGAATTCACAGCTCGATTTTAATTATTGCAGAGAAAGCAAGCAAAACTGTGCTTGGGCTGTGCAAAAGCGTGGCCTAGAAGTAAAATGCTCAGCTCGAGCTTGTTAACTGGAACTGATGTCCTGGAACAGCAGCTGGTAGCCAGGTCATATCTGTGCACTTTGGAGCCAGCCATGCTGGTTGAGAGTGGCACTGCTCCCCTTCTCACCGCCGCTCCAGGAGAGGCGATGGCTCCCGTATGTCTGCCTGGGAGAAGTTCAAGAGCCGCTAATGGGGCTCACAGGGCCACTGGTGCAGTCCCTCCCCACCAGCGCGGCTCCGAGGCAATCGCATCCGGCCCTGGGTCATCCCAAGCACTCCAGGTTGGTGCCATCCCAGGTTAGGTTTAGAAGAGGATGTCTGCCTGCAGCCTTCAATCACTGAAAGCAGTAGGTGTCCTGCTGGTATATGTTTTATGGCCTCTGCTTAGCACAGAGCTCCCTGGAAAGCATTTCATGTTCCTCTTCTCCCTCTCCCTAGCTGAACTGCAGAGGCTTCCCTCCCACATGGGTACTCAGTCAATGGAAACACATATCTCATCATAATAAAAGTGTTTGTTTTTCACATGTCTCCATGAAGAGCAAATTCATCCTCTGACTGATGGGCTACATCTCTACTAAGCTCCTGTTTAGATAACATTCAAGCTGACTGATAAAAGTAAAGCAAAGTATCCAGCGTTTTGGAAAAGGACATTTTTTTCCTCTTGATATTTCTGTTGTTTAAAGAAAAATTAATGGGTGTCTTTCCTGTTGTGATTTTTTTCTTTCCTTTCTCTCTCTTCCATTTTTTTCTTATTTTCCTATTTCCCTTTTTATATTAGTTGCCTTTTTGAAAAGAGAGGGCCAGTGAAACAAAACCAATAAATCTGGCTATGCCTATATTTCTTTGCCTCCCAATTTTGACTGGAATAGCAAAATAGCTTTGACAGTGGGTTTGGGTTTGTTTTTTTTTTAATTTATTCTTTCTTAATTAAAAATCAACCAGCCCTAATGAGTAATGGCTTTAGAGTACTCCTGGAGGTTGTTTGTAGGCAGCAGTAAGATGGTGATGATTCTGTAGTAACAGTTCGTAGGCTGTACCCTTCTGATTGGCAAAGAGGTCATGGGGAAACACAATGCTGGAGTCATACCCCCTGTGAAATGTGGAATTACTGCTCCCCCAACACTGGCTGCTACTGTAAGGGGCAAAACCAACCACAACTGGAGGTGCAGAGTAAGAAAAGATCATGCCTTTTGCAATCTCTTTTCTGAAAGACTTGTAAGATTTGGTTTATGTTAGCAAATGGCAATACATGCTGGGGTTTACAAAAATATTTTTTAAAGGACTTACAAAAACTTGAAAATCTGGTGACAAAAATACAGGTGTCCATCTGATTCTTTGGCAAATGCTCATTTCTGCTCTTTTTCTGCTCTGGAACCGTGGCATTGTCTTTGTCCTGCATATTTAGAGGGACTTAGGCAGAAGAAAACAAGAAGGGCTGAACTTCACAAAAGCTGTACTTGGCAATTATCTTTGCCAGTGCTAAAGTCTATTAACTGTTGATTTTTTTTTTCTCCAATAAAAAGTAGAAATTAAATCCTACTGTGCCCATTGGAGATGTTTTTCAAAGGAAGAGTTACTGATGAGCTATTCTTCCATGATTGTGCTGCTTTCTCCAAATAACAACATTGCCGTGTGTTTTTCTGAAAGTGAATAATTTGCATAGCATGCTTTTGGGGGTTTCTGCTGCTGCCAAAGCTAATTTAATACTCATTAAAGTACTGAGCGAGTCTAATCCAAAGCCTTATGTGCCTTCAATGCAGGCCCATAAAATGTGCAGATTTGCACTTGCTGGGCTGCTCCAGGGAAGGCATGCTGTGGAAGGAAGGGGTTGGTGTGCATCCCGCTATCACAGAGCTGCCACTGCTTAAGGGGGAGTTTGGACAAGATTCCCATCACCATGGGCAGGGGTATCTATCCTCTGGTAGCAATCCTAATGCTGAAGCTGCAAATGGAACTAGGGTCCAGCTCTGATGATGACAATCCCATCCCAGCAGGCTGCCCAAGCCATGTGACTGGAATTCCAGGAGGAACAGCTGGTGTGGGCTGGTGTGATGCCACGGTTGCCCTATGCCTTGTGCCCAGAGAGGTGCTGGGCTGTTCCCCCCACCAGCCCTGCTTTTCAGGAGTGGAGCCCAACACCAGCTCTCCCCTGACATTTCCATCCCATGAAGAGTCTCTGCAATGGGTGAAATCATGGCACTGCCTTTTGCTTTACACAGGGCCAAGGATTTACCCAGCTTGTTGTAAGTGCCGAGTAACCCAGCTGCCCACACTGCACACCAGGGTTCAGGCGATCCTCCGCGAGCAGACATCCGAGGGTGGCCCAGGCCACACACCTGGGCGATGCCAGCCTGTGGCTTCTCCTGACGGCATGAGTGCTGCCGGGAGCACGGAGGGGCCGCGACTGCCAACGCCCGCCCAGTGACCTCGGTGGTGGCAGCTGCGATGCCGACTTCTCTTTTGGCTCGCGTGTGCGCCCCACACCTGGAACGGTGTGAATTCGGACATGGTGGCGCCATAAACACCTGCGCAGCTGTGCGGTGGCCAGAGGCAGCCGGGGGCTGCTCCAGCTCCTCGCCGGGGGTTGCCTCACTCCGGACGGGGCACGGACCCTGTTCCGCGCTTCACCTGCAGTTTCGGGGCTGTCTTCTCGCAGCTCGTGGTTGTTTTCCGGGCTGGGAAGCGGCGGTATCCACCGCGGCTGCCGGCGGCGCGCTGTGGGCCCGGCCGCGCTGCTCGGGGCAGGGGCGCCGCTAGATGGCAGTGCCGGCCCGGCGGAGGGGCCGCGCCCGGCCCGGGGCCTGCTCGGAGCCGGGAGTTTCTGCCGGCACCTCAGTGCTGCTCTCTGGGCACAGCTGCCGCCAACACTTTGCTCTTTATTTGTTAATTTAATGATTTATTAAATATCACGCTATTGTGAAGTATAAGTAAATAGTTCCCTGCCAGTCGCGGAAACAGCAGCAACGTAGGGCCCTTTCCAACCAGCCAGGATCTCTTATGTTCCTTTTGAACCAAGCTATTCTGTGATTCCAGGAAAACATTGATTCCGAGGCTGTTCCAAGCCGGCCTGATGGAGAGGCAGAGACAAAATGTCAAGTGACCCTATCTAAACACCATAGGCCGAAGTCTCTCGTGTTACAGAGACACACTGCCATTTAAAGGAATCACACCATTCTATTACAACAGAGATTAGGGCTAGAGAATTTTATGTGTGACTATAGTCATAGAATATTCAAGAAATTCCTAATTTTCTGTTGGAAAGGAAGGAATGAGTCTCCTTGAGCCACCACCTCCATGAAGTGATAGCTGTCTGAGGCAGCTCTGCTTCTGGTGCTTGGTGAGATGTTCAGAGCCTACATGCGAGAGTGATTCATCTCTGTGCTTCTGGGTTGAGATAACAGCATTGCAAACCCGGCTGTTAAAGTTAACCTGTACACTGCATAAGGACAACAGATGGAAATTCTGGTGTAGAGCCACTGCAAAAAATAAAAACATATTTCAAAGGGAAAAGGAGCTTGTATTTCTGTGTTTGAACCTTTGATCTTCGCTCACATCTGAAGGGAAGAGTAGACCTTTTGCTGAAGACACATGGTTTTGCATCTGTGAAAACACAGCTGTATAGAGCAAAACAAAACTGGTGCAAAACACAATGGGTTTGCTGTGTCAGTTTAACTGGTGGTGCTAAGATGCTTTAAAAATAGTGGGATTTTTTTGTAGACTCTTTCAGAAAGTCTCTGTCTTTACACAATTGTTTGTTGAGATTTTACTCTGTGGATTTTAAAGTTCATCAGTGATCAAGAGACAGCTGCTACCTAAATATTTAAAGCGAACTCATGGGAAAGTCTGGCGGTCCCTCAACAATCCTGTTTTAACAGTTTTCAAAAAAATATAAATGAGAGCATCAAAATTTACAAGAAAATCCATGCTGGAAAAATCATCTTGATTCTGAGAAACAAACCCAATTCATCTGTCATCAATGTTGAAATTTTTAATGAGGTACATGCCATATACAGCTATTTCATGGTAACATACTGATTTATCTGAGTTGCCCCAAAGCACCCCCTGAAAGTAAAGGGACATCACCCGATGTCCTCAGTCACATCGTTTTGCATTTGAGCATGATGGCAAAGCTGTTCCCGGATGCCTGCCTGTTGTCTCCTGCCTCCCTGCATTTGCACCGACACATCACTGTCCCAGCAGCATTCCCCGCAGCCCTGCTGCCTCACTGCATAGCCCAGCACTACCTGTCCCCCCTGCACCCATCTGTGTGTCCCTTCAGCACTGCCACAAGCACACTTGTGTCAGGAGCCTGACAGCATCACTTGTTTTCTGCCTTAAATCCCTACTCACTCCACTTGGTTTATTATGAAAGACAAAGAGGAGCTAGAAATGAGGACGGCTGAATGGGAAGATGCAAAATTATTTATTTAAATAAAAATAAGTGTTCTCTTATTTCCTGACCACCAGATTCCTTTTTGGACAGAGAAGGAATCTGGCTTTGTTTTTCTAATTCTTGACATCATCGCAACAACACTTTGCTCTTGAAATTGATCCATCCTGGAGCCGTACAATAAATTTTCAAATGTGTTTGGGTTCCTAAACATGCAGCTGGCACTTAATAGGATTTTCAAAAGAGCATAAGCAGGTTAGACATCCTCCCGTCCACTGAAATTGGTGGGATTTAAGCACCTATCTTGCTCAGTTGCTTTTGAAAATCCTGCCAGGTGCCTGTCTGCATCTTCAGTTGCCCTGGAAAATCTGGTCCCCATCTATCTCCGTGACATCACCCCACCCCACCTCACCCCCACGGCTCCCATGAATATTTGTCTTCAGTCTCTGTCTCCTGCACTCTGGCCTGTATTGATGCTGGAGTCTCCTCCTTTGTAATTCCTAACACCAGGGACATCCCTCTGCTTTCTCTACAGCAAACTGGCTCTTCAGCTGGTTAAAAGCTCAGTTGAGCAGCTATGAGCGTTCCCATATTTTTCAAATTAGTTTTCCTCTCCTCCTAATGATTTTTAATTCTTTCTTGGTGTTGTTTTGACTGTGTAAAGCATTTGAGGGTAAAAGACACAGTGCAAACGGGCGTGAATGTGAGGGAAGCTGCCTGTTATGCCGCTGTTAGGCTTTTTGTGTCTCTAGGCTGAATGCAAGATGGGGAATTAATTTCTCCATCAGCCTGTCCCTCCTCTTCCCTTGCAATGGTAAAGTGGTCAATGGGATGTATATTTAAAGGCGAGAAAATTGGTATTTTAATTTCTGTCTCGACTTCGGTGACTCGCTGGCGCTCCTCGTGCAAGCAGTTCCCCATCTGTAAAATGGATCCTCGGGTCCCGGTTTGCACGGATACGGAGCACGGGTAATTAATTAGTGTTTGTGCAGCCCTTTGAAAATGCTCAGATAGAAGGTGCTGAAAGGTGCTGCGAGTTGGCCTGGGGCTGAAGAGGCTCACCCCGGAGCCCTGCCGCTGTCAGAGCCCCTCGGGGCGAGGACGGGAGCAGAGGATCCAGAGAGCTGCTGGCCAATTCCTTCGCCGGAGATATTTTTCCATTTTCTTCGGGAGAAAACAAATTGGAAAAGGAGTTATCGGTGTGCACGCCTCCCTCACCGCGTGTTGCCTTCTCCTTTCCCAAGAATAACAACAGCTTCATTAGCAAGCTGACAAAAAAAAAAAAAAAAAAA
>JANPWX010000376.1:1576223-1736741 GCA_024734555.1 Trochalopteron elliotii
ATATACAAGAAACTCCCCCCAAAAAACAATTTTAAAACCAAACAAAAACAAACAAACCCCACCCCCAAAAAAAAAAAAACCCAAAACAAAAAAACAAACGAAACCAAAAAAAACCCACCCCAAACAAAGCAAAACAAAACCCCAAAGAAAAATACTTTTAAACATCTCCCAATGTTATGGGCTATTCACATTTTGCAATGTATTCGCAGTAATTTGCAACTTTTGAAAGCCGGGCATTGTTCATCTCAATTTATTGAAATGCACAGATATGTTAAATAGGAAGAGGAAGAATCCCAACCCCAATGACTTCTGTTTGGCTGCATATGCAAAGAGAGGGCAGCTTGACTCTTCCCTCGGCATTTGTTAGTCACATCCTCTTGGCCATTGTTTTGCTGTTTGTGCTGGGAATCCAATTTATTTAATGGTAAAGAGCTAGGGGTTGTTTGGTGCTTTTTTGTTTTTGTTTTTGTTTTTCTTATTCCACTCATTCTGAGCTGCTCTGAGAAAGAAGAAAAAAAAAATAGCCATGCCAAGGAGCAGCTCTCGAAGAGAGCTCTAGTCGCCTTGAGGGAGGGATGAGGATCTCCTAAGTGACAGCATACAAAATATACAGCGTTATTACACTTCCTTAGTAATTTTTGGTTGTATATTTAATTTCTAAAGATCTTAAAACCCATCCTGTGGATAGGTGGTGAAAACTTGGCCATTATTTCAGACGCTGGTTTGCATGTACAGTACTTCTTTCCTTTCTGTAAGCCTTAGGAGGTGGTCCCCTGGCTGCTGTAGGTTGCCTGTTTCTTGAAAATCTAAGTCCCCCAGAAAAACTGTTTATAGCAACAGGCCTGTTTCCAAAGTCAAGGCGGGAAGTAGGAGGCATCGCTTTCAAATTACCTTTTTCTTTTTTTTCTTTAGGGAAACAGAAACAAATAGGTTCCTTGTGAGGAAGGTGTGAGCTGCCTAAATTGAGCAACTGTCCCATTTTTGAAAGCTCCTAAGTCCCAAAATTATTTTATTAGAAAGGACATCGAGGAACAAATTTCTGATGTTGTTATGGCAACAGAAATAGTTGGGTGGCAATGTGGGTATCCAGAACGTCAAGATTGTAAGAAACCAGCAAAATAAGAAGCGTGTTGTATTTGGAAAAACAAATTGAACGATGGTGGCCAAGTCTTACACTTCTTTCATTCAGTGTAATCCCCATTTTCTTGTGTCCACTCATGCCGACTGTGCCTTAACGAAGGTGCCAGCAAGTCATTACAGCATTTATTGCGACCTGAGATTTCAGTTTGTTATTTTTTGCCGTTGACATACTAGAAGGATATTTCCTTATGTTTTATATTTACTCCTTCTTCAGTGCCTCCAACTTTTTTTTTTCTTTCTTTCTTTTTTCTGCCTTTCTCTAGCGACACGTGCTCCAATCCCTTTTTGTCCCCGCGCTCCCTACCTCGCCTGCCACAGGACCGTCGGCAGCCCCCCTGTAAAAACAGCCGGACGTACTCCCCTTAAACCTCAGCGATATTAAAATTTCACCACCTCTTTCATTTCGCTCTAGCTGAGGGAGCCCTGAAACCGCAGCCCCGCATCCCCTAGTTTAGAAACAGTCAAAGTATTTGGGAAGATCGAGGGTCCCTACTGTAACACGCTTCAGGGACCTTTTGTACAGCAGCCGAATGGGATGAATTTGCCAAGTTTCAAATTTCAGGGGCAGGCAAGACATTTGTAAGTCGGTGATTTTGTTATTCTGTAAAAGTTTTTTGATTTGCAGGCTTTTTTTTTTTTTCTCCTCTTTTTTTCTTTTATCTTACATTTAATAAAAAGGAGATGGAGTGTGGCATTAAGCAATTTTACAGCATTAGCAGCTTTGGGCTGTAAACAAAAACAAACGAATCCCGCTTACTTTCAGGCTCAGAAGTTTGCTGTCAGTCGGTCCTAAACTGGGGACTCGATCCTACGGGACGTTATTCAAGCAAAACACGGCTTGAAGTCTCGGAGAGTTGTGTCTGAGTAAGTACCCGGGAATCAGCCCCTCTGCCTGCTGGAAAAGAGAAGTGTTGGTTATCTCCTTTTAAAGTTCTTTAAAGGAATGCGGTCTTTTAAAATGCTGTCGCAGACTTCATCCCAGAGCTTTTGATTTGCTCTCAGATTGCCTTGCTAAGGCAGCGTTCCTGTTGCAAAAACTGGAGAGCAAAGGAGAAATTATTGGTTTTTTGAGTAAGGCTGGGTTTTTTTCTTTTACATTTAAAAACATCTCCCCCTCCAGATAAAACAAACCAAAAAAGCCTTTTATCGAAACATCTGATTTTAATTTGACGTGATTTTTGTTTCAAGGTTCCTTAAAAAATTACAGCATATCCCACTCAATTATTTGAGCTTCAATTTTCAGCATTTTACAATGTAAGATTACTTGACATTATTTAATTGGACATGGGGGTGTAATACAGGAATTTCCGTTATGTGATGGATTAATTGTTTTCCTAATACTTTAAAGGCTGAGATCCAAACATTTTTCCATTCTATTGCAAAATTAACTGCAATAAATCTGTCAGACCCAATTATTCATTTAAAACATTCCACACTGATTAAATCTGCACATTTGCCTGCATGCAAGTGCGAGCAAGGGAGAGGAGGTGTGCGCAGAGGGGGAGTCCAGGTTTATTCCCTCTACTTCCCAAAACGGCAATGGTCTTAGAAACGAGTCCTTTAAATTTAACCTGGAAAATGTGAATAGCTAAATAGTCTGACGAGAGGATGAAGACTATGTGGATGCACGTCCCTGAGCCTCCCTGCCATATCTCCTCCTCGCTGCCAGGTCCGGACAGGCAGAAGCGTCACATTTGAATGTTTGACGCTCTTTGAAAAGATCATATTTTACTTCTAGTGCGGGTGGGGTTCTTGATTTTTGTTTTGTTTTGTTTTGTTTTTTTCTTCAGTTTGTTGATGTTTTCAAAGTCTCTCAACAAAGTCAGATGTGTTAACAGTCTTATTAACAATGTTAAAATGGAATTAACAGCTTGTGGATACCTCTGGAGTACAATAGCATGTCAGCCTACCCTGCCCCCTTATAAATCGCGTCCCGCTGTCTTTCTTTTGTTTCGTGCCCAATCAGCAAACTAAAGTTTTGTTGAGACAGAAGGGCAGTTCAAGTGTTCCTGCTCCGGCGGAGGAGGAGCGGCGGTGGGCTTTCTCCTCGGCCCCGGCGAGGCCCCCATGTGAGCGAGCGAGCGAGCGGGGAGACGGAGCGACCCCCAAACCTGCAGGCAGGGCTTTGCTGACCCGCCTGCCTCCCTGACCTCTGCCGTCCGGTTTTGTCAGTTTAAAAGGCTTTGCCGAGGTTGTAGTTTACTTTTATGGGCCTTTCAGCGCGGCTACAAAAGCTTTTGTTTATTTTAGATGTAGCGCGGTTCAGATTTCTATTAATCTTCATATAACTTCGGTGGCGTTGCCTCTTCTGTAAGGGCTCATCGCTGAAATGGTTCCGTGCCTGGTCTGAAGCAGCCAACATCGGCTGGGTAATTACAGCGAGTTTGGGGACTTTCAGAAATAATTTGCCTCTGAGAGTGAAAATTAACACCAACACATGCTGTTGTTTAACTCGATTTCACCATCATTTGGGTTCAGCGCTAAGGAATGGCTTTTGTTTTACCTTTTACTTGCTTAAGTTTTTACTTTTTTACAATAGAACTCTTCAGAAGTGTCGCCCAGCCGATTTCAGCCTTCAGTGCCAAGCGAACTTTTAATAAGATCTATTTTTTTTCATGTGGCTAGAATTACCTTGTGTTAATTTGCATAAAAAATTATGTAAAGCGAGAGGCATTCCCCATAAGGAAAACTCTTAATTGTTTTCCTTTATGGTAATTATATTTTTACTCCTTTCCTCCAAGAATCTCCAAGTATTTACAATTCCCCCTAGAAGAGCAGAGCACTACCAGACGGGCACGCATTTCAAGTCCTTTTACCGGCCAAAAAACTGCAAGGCGCAGATAGGCTGCAGTTCATCCAAGGACTGCAAAACATTCTCAAGCCCAAAATAAAAAATATAATCCCTTTTGTTGAGGTACTCAGGCCTCATGTGCCCTCGGCCAGCTTCAGAGGCTGCCCCAGCTCTGGCAGCCCCATCCCACTCGGCTCCCTGGCTCCACAGCTTGCCCACTGGACAGGGAGCATGCCCGCTGGAGATGCACCTGCCCTCCGTAGTGCCCCAAAGCAGGCAGTCTCTGTGTCCAAAGGCTGCTCTCTGGAGAAGTAGTTTTGTCTCTGGCAGCCCCTTGCACTGTGCCCTCTCTGAAGTAATTTGGCCAAGCTGGACCATGCTCTTTCCCTGCTGTCCTTGGGCTTCTCAATGCTGGCTCCCACTGTGTCCCCACATGCGTCCCACAGACCAAGGTGCTCTGCATTTGCTTTCTACGTGGGTAGCAAAGGGATGCTTGGTGTCCAGTGTTGGAGCTGCAGCCAGACTGCCTGACCCTACTTGTCTCTTTCTTCTCTTGTGTGTGTTCACCCTCAAACCCCAGCCTAAATCCCTGCTGCCCTCCCTTCCCTCCTCTTCAGTTTACACAGCTGTTCTGTAAACGGAGGAGATGATACCAAATGCAGTGCAAATGGATTGGTAGCCTGTGGGCCATTTGATTCCACTCTGGTGCACACCAAGCATGGCTTGCCCACCACAACACATGAAAATGTTTACCCTTTCTGCAGATTGTGTCCTTGAGAAGGTGTGCAGTGATGAGAATCATTATTTTCTTAATTAACCAGTACAAAAACTCTCTCACAGGGAAACTTGTACCAGTTTTGCACATACAAAACCCTGTATATAGTCTTAATATAGACAAAAAGGTATATATCTTTTTGTATATAGTAAGAAAGAACCAGAGTGATAAACACTAAATTATGCAGGAATAAAATGTATCTTGTTAATAGTATAGCATAATTTACTGTATTGTGAAAATATCATATCTAATAGATCATACAATAATATGAGAATATATAAAATATAATATTTTCTTTCAGCTGATCTGAAGTGCTCTGTGCCTATTTTTGCACTCCAAGTGTTTTACATTAAAAATCTTCAGAAAAAATATGCATTTTCGTCTTATTTTAAAGTTGATGGAGCTGATGAAACTGATGAACAAAGAAAAATTTATATGAGCTAGTTTACTTATAGATAAAAAATGCCCATTTTTGGGAAGCAGATTCATTTTTATGCAACATCTGCTGAGAGAACAAACATGTCTTTTGTCTGACTCCTAGGAAATTCATCAATAGTGTTTAGTGAGAAAACATTTGTTGTTGATTGTAATGGTGCACGAAAATTATGTTAGTACTTTGCATTTTTTGTCATCTTGCAAAACCAGGGCATCTCAAGGTGTCTCAGATAAGCGGTGCTCCCAGGAAAGATGCTTGGGAATGCTAGGGCAAGCTCCGCCAGTCATCCTCTGCACATGGGTGCTGTGCTTGCCATCGGCCATTCCCATCACCAGGGCATGGCCTGCCCATCAATTACTGTTCTTCTGTCTTTGTGGTGGTAAATCTCATTTATTTTAGTAGCAGACCGACAGCAATGGAGGAGCACAGAGTAGCAGGCAGCTTCTGCTGGCTCACCTTTACGGGGCACCAAACCCAAGCATCAGAGGTGCTGA
This sequence comes from Trochalopteron elliotii, assembly GCA_024734555.1. Taxonomy (NCBI): domain Eukaryota; kingdom Metazoa; phylum Chordata; class Aves; order Passeriformes; family Leiothrichidae; genus Trochalopteron; species Trochalopteron elliotii. The sequence goes on from JANPWX010000376.1 coordinate 1,581,860, forward strand.
GACCTTCCCGTGGAATGACTTCGACAGACTGGTGCCTGCTGCGTGCTGCTTGCCAGCATCAGGCCCTGGTGTCATTTTGTTGTAGAGAAGCTTGGTCTCGTGTGTGATTTTTCCAGATTCCTTAATTTCTTTAGTATGCAGAGATCATTTTCCTGCTAGACATCTCCTGAAAGAAGATTTAAGAATAATCACATTTCCCCCGTCCTATTTCTGTTCTTTATCATTTGTAGCAAATTCTAATTTTGTGGAATATAGTACAGTTTGTTTACTTTTAATGTGTGGCAGTTTTGTATATGAAGCTATGTGGAAACTCATCATTTGCATTGTCATCTTGATGAGCTGTCAGTGATGCCCACAGGAGTTTGCATGAGTTTTCTGAAAAGAGACCCCCACAAACTACACAATATATTTTCTAAAAAGGAAAGATAAACGAAATTAGTGCCACTTACTTAAAAGCTATTTTAAATGACAGAATATATTAGCTATTTGCTTACCCATTTGGGTCCAGATAATTCTCATACAAAAATGTACACTGGAAATTGCATCATAAGAACAGGGTCAAAGAAGTGCCAGATTCTTGATCCAGAAGAATGTACCCACACATTCCATACTACAAATGCAAAAAGATCTACTGAAGGTAAAATCTCGATACTGAAAAAAAAGCTTTCCAGGATTTAGCCTTTATACAAATGTCTCTATTTGAAAGAAGCTAAAATATCCTACAGTATGATGCTGTCTTTTATTGAAGTCTAAAACTACTAACTAGTACTTTTTGGTCATATTTCCTGCTGGTATGTCTGTGGAGCCTCTTCCAGCTGTTGGAGGTAGGCAGGATGGGAAGGAGTCAGTTTTAGTGAAAAGTGGCTGTGCGAGAGAGGTGGTGGTCACTTGTTGGCTGGAGAAGAGGATGAGGCAGTCAAACCCCTTGGAGAAGCGCCTTTCCTAAGACCTCAGAAAAGATCCACAGATGTCCATAGAATTCTTTTCTTTGCCCTTAACAGTAGGAAAAGGGAGCATGTGGCTTTAGGGGAGGAGGAGAGGGTATGGCTTTGATGGATGCCAGTTTTGGGGTTTTTCTTCCTTTGGGTGAGCTCCGTATAGGTTAAACCAGTATGGGAGTCAGGGTAATGTGCCAAGGGCAGAAGCTGCCAAGGATAGAAAGTCACATCTTTCTTGCAGAGCAAAAGAAACACCTTGACACAGAGAACACTGCCCTGAGCACTGGGGCACAGTGGTGCTTGAGAACCAGTCATTGTCCATTTGATCACTTGCCTGGTGCTCAGCCGGTGGAGGGTGGCACTTGGGCCAGACTCCCAGGAATTTCACCAGAATATTCCTCACCTCTATACTTAAATCCACCTGGCTAAGTTTTTCTGAGGCAAATAGTGGTGTTCATATTCAGTGTTCATCTTTATTTCTTTATTTACCTTTCCCATTCTGGGCAAGGTTTACTGAAGACATCCTGCAGGTTAACTAGTTGCAGGTGACTTTGTTTTGTGTGGCTTTTGCCCTTGCAGTGAGGTGGCCAGAGAGAGGTGCAACTGAGGAGGCTGCATTTAATCCACAGGCAGATCTGCCATGGGGCAGGTGCAGGTGAGCCATGGCTTGGGCAAGGAGGGAGGTTGTGGGTGCCAGAATGGCACTTTGGCTTTCCCAAACCAATGGAAGAGTCCTATCACATCAATTCTTTACTGTCACTTTATTTGTATGAAAACATGCTCATAGTAGGAATTGCTGTCTCACAATGTGTGATCTATATAGGTGTACCTCTTTAGAGATCTTTCCTTAGAGGTATAATTCTTTAATAATGTGTGCAAAAGGTACAAGATGCATTTTGAAGATGTAATACTTCCAAGTCTTTCATATTGCATGATGATTTTTAGATTGGAAACTTGAGAAAACCTTGTAAATGAGGCTGCTGGTTTATTTATTTATTTGTTTCATTTCAGCTGAGACAGATGGGATTCTCGGATCATGCACTGTTAAGCCTTCCTTTGGAATTCGCGCCACTGTGGCCACAGAGCCCAGATGGTGCTTAAATCTGTCATTTTCTAACAACCTGACTTTCTTAATTTTATATCCAAACACATTGAGCATTCAAAGTGATTAATTACTGTCCAGATATGTCTGTGCTGCAGCAATTTACTCATGTGTGCCAAAGATCATTTCGTTTTGGAGTAGGTAGTTTGGTGAGGGCTGAGTGGGTGGCGAGAGACTCACCAGCAGACACTTCATGTTGGACGGAGCAGTACAGTGCTCTTTGTATTGTCCTCCCATGGGAGCAGCTTACTAAAACATTTCTGTAAGGAAAATGGAATTTTTGTGCATGTGGACATTTTACAGCTTCTCTGGGGAATTTTCACTATTGCATGGAAGTTTCAGTCTCACCAAATCTTTTATTTCCCATCAAAAGGGAATTTTTTGTTTCCTGACACATACCAACATTATTTTTTCAGGATTTTAACTCCAGACACTAGAGGCATGGCCAAGGTTATAATGGCCAGGTATTTAGCAAGAGAAGGCTGAAGAGTTTTCATCAAGAAGCAGACCTTGCACCAGAGCGTTTTGTTTGAGTATTTTTTAAAGTGGTGATTTTTCTGGTGGAGTTTAAATATTATTTGCAAGTCTAACACTTGCATTAATTTTCATGGTTGCAGCAGGCTGCCATAAATTTTTCAATTTCGGAAATGAGGGAAGAGCTGATGATGCATGGTCCATGCAGCTCCAGTTTTACTGCAGACATCAATATAGCCTGTCAAAATCCTTGAACCTGTGCTCTTTGACTGATCACCATTAGGCAACCACCAGAAGCTTATTCTTGGATGTTACTGCATATTGTTTATTTGGCTGTGTGGGTTTGGTGCAGGTGGAAGTGCAATTTTAAAAAACCCAGAGAAGTGGGAGCTTCCTCCAGCCTCAAGTCAACCAGAGTTTCTGGGACTTCCATCCCCTTTGTGAAGGAATTGTAGTGCTTGTGCTATGTTAAACACCAGCAAAGCAAATGTCTAACTCTTTCCGTGCTGGGGGACACTGGTCAGAGTCAGGTTGTGTCACTTCTTCATGCAGTCTTTTTACTTGCACAGTCCAAACTGTTAGCGCCGCTGTTTCGTGTCTCACCCACTGTGCACGCCACTGCTGAGGGCCACTTCATGCTCAAGAGCAATTTGCACTTCTTTAAGGTGTAGGAGTTTAGTTGTGATGAATTTGGGCTCTTCTGAAAAACCTAGAAAAGGAACTACTCCTCACTGTATTAATACACTTTAAAAGAAGAGTGAGAGTGTTGTCTGTCTGAATGTTCCCGATTTGAAACATACTGTAGTTTCTCTTATTTACCCGCTGCTGTAGAAGGCTTTTGTTCTACAACCAGAAACACCTTGGAATAGACATTTCTCTTGTTACATTTCAGTTGAATTTAATTATCATTAGTAATTACTGACTGGCATCACTATTACAAAATTGATAATTAATATTAAAAAGCTAATGTATAGGATTAAAAAAAGAAAGCTCTTTGGAGGAGGGAGGTTCCTCACTACCAAAGCTCGGTGCTGCATCATAGCGTTGCTTCTGGAGCAGTGAACTTTGCCTCTTTGACATGCAAATTTTCCTCCCATCTTCTAACACAGTCTAGGAGGTCTTACTGTAATTATATGAAGTCACAGCAATGCTGCTTTTTTTTTTTTTTGTGTGTGTGTGTGTGTGTGTGTGTGTGTGTGTGTGTGTGTGTGTGTTTCATGATTTAATAAGGCAGGAGAAGGCTGAACAGGCTCTGGTTTTTAGGAGGAGAGATTTATTGACTTTCTGGGCAAGGAGTTCAAGTTACTGTGTGTTTCCTCACTCTTTACTGGTGATACAGGTATCTAGCATGACATTTTTCAGACGGGCTAAGGGTTAGAAAGGATTTTTTTCTGTCCTTTCTGCTTTGTACTCTGCAGTGTACTGAGAGGTACTTACAATGACACCTTCTATAGCACTCAAATATTTGGTTAAATTTTTAAACCTAAAGTTTTACAGTTTTAAACCTAAAGTTTATATAAAATGGACAGATAAGCCCTTAACCTAACCCCACTATAAAAAAACCTGCTCTGCATAATTAGTATTAAATTAGAATAATTCTGGTTAGTATTCCTTTTTTTTTCTATTTTTTAATTTTTATAAATAATTCAACTTCATAGCAACTCTATAAGCTGTAAATAACATCAAATTAATGAAATCAAATAAAATCAAATTAATTAAATCATAAGATTCCATTAAGCGAATCTCAGTGGTGTGGTGGAAACTTATTCTTTACTCAGAAGGTTCAGTTCTCTACTCAGGTTGCTCCTGGGTACCTAAGTTTCAGTAGCCCATTAAATGCCTTTACTAAGCATCAGTAGTCACTTCTGCACTTTCTGGGTGCCCCTAAAATGTAATAATTGTCATTTCTTAGGCAATGGAAGTGTCAGTTTTGTGAATTTATTTCTCTCTTTGATAGAAACACAGGCAAATTTACATCTCTAGCTCCAACCTTATTTTGTCCTTCCTGTATAAAGAAAAATGCTTTAAGTTCCATGGGAAAGTCTTGATTTCCATTCCCTTTATTTGTAGGTAGATATAGAAAATCATGGTACTCTAGAAGAAGTGCTACCAGGTATGCACTTTTCAAAATACTTCATGGCAATTTCACTGTGAAGGAAATTACTGCTGTTGACACATTAATATTGCATGATCGATTTTGACACAGAGATAACTTGGAATATCTCTACACCATCTTCCTTAAATCTTGTTAGCCAAAGAGTGACCTGGCATTGCTCACCACCTTCTGACACTTCAAATGACTGGGTGTGTCTCCTCCTTGGTGTGTACCCCTCAGGAAATCCTTTGGAGAAGTAAAGAAGTTAAACCAGGTTATCTAATCAAAATTCCAAAACACAATAAAAGGTACTAAACTCCACAGACCTTGGTTCCTATTCACCTTTTTAAAAGAGCCCACATCACAGACTCATAGAATCATAGAATGGTTTGTGTTGGAAGGAATCTTAGTTCCATCTAGTTCTACCCCCCCCTGCCATGGGCAGGGACACTGTCTGCTAGACCAGACCCTGAACACTTCCAGGGATGGGGCATCCACAGCTTCTCTGGGCAGCTGCTTCACCACTCTCACAGTAAAAAGTCATCAGTTTCATCTTTTTTCAAATCTGTCAGCTTCTATCTTAGTTATTCAATGCTGAAGGACAATATTCCTAGCGAAATCAAAAAATGTTAGGTTATGATGCCATTTTCACTAGTCCTCTGTCAGCGCACAATATAAAACTTTTATGGGAAAAACTTCAAAACAATTTGCTTTTTTCTGGAGCATACTTTGGTCATGGGAACAAAATATGGTGAGGGAAAAAGGTACCCACCCTGCCTAGGGCTCCTATCCCCTTTCTCTGGGAGCACTTCTTCCCAACACCTCAAATGCTGGACTCTCCAGGATGCTGCTCTGATCGCAAAAAAAAGCTGTCTTTCACAAGTGAGTCTTTTAAACCTTTTGCTAATGAGTTCCCAAGTGCTTTTTGGCCATAGATATTAAAGCTTGTGTGTTTGCGATTTCCCTGGCAAGCTGCCGTTCGTAAAAAGGATATAGTGTTTTCTTGGTCCTTTGCCCAAAGTAATTTTGCAAGGAACTGTAAGTGCATTTAGTACATGTCATTCATTGGAGAGAAGTCATTGTAATTGCATTTGATCACAATCAGTTTATGGCTCTTTTATCATGTTTTCATGCTGCATATCTATTCAAACATCATAGCAAAACTTAATGGCTACTGTTTTACTTCTGCGTAAAACATTTTATGGCCTTTTTGTGCAGCAGACATTAGGTTTCAATCACCATTGCCCCATAGAGAGAGAAAAAAGTTGGATGAAGAACTATCAGAAGTCCTTAACTACATAAAATTTTATTTCAGGTCAACTTCCCATAAAAGATATTAAATGTATTTTGTGGTTTCTTCTGCACGTTAACAATTTTAGAGGAGCTGCAATATTTTGGGGGAAGCAGTATGAAAGGGGGAAGTTAATTCACAGAAGATGTTTTACATTTGGGGTAGTTTTCCTTTGTAAAAGGTTGGATTTGAATGTGGAAGGGATGGCTGGAGAGTGCTGCTGGTGCATTCTTGAAGCAGCTTTAAAAGCTCACTGTTGCCTCCAAAAAATTCAGATTTCTGAAATTCTGCTGAGCCTTTTTAATCATTGCTTTAAATTTTTGATGTTCCATTCATAAAACGCAGCATAATTCTCATGCCTTAAATGATATCTTTTGCTGCCTGAGTGCTGCCGAAGTTCCCAGCTGAAAAGTTTAATTAAAAGGGAAACTTTGACATGCTGCTGAGAAGATTAGTTCGCATTAGAATGGTGAGATAAAAGAAAATTTACTTCTAATCTAATTAACACCAATTAAAAGATGTAAAAGAATTTGCATCAGCCAATTGTTAATTATGCATCAATTTGCCTTTCCTGTGACAAAAAAAAGCAGAACATGACCTGTTTTGTTTTAGGATACCTATAGTGTGATGATATTGCCACAGTCATTTTTCATGTGAATTGGCTAAGATGGTAACACTTGCTTTGCATCATCCTAGCACTTTCGTTTGTGTTCAAGACTTTAGCAGAAGGTTATTTCAGCTTAATTGGTCTGTAAGTTGACAACTGTATGTAAGGATGATGGAAACACAAAAAAAATCCCAGTTTTGCAGAAATCTACTGCATGTGTGTATATGCTTCTTCTCCTTAAATGTGATAGTTTGAATGTGTGAGAGGGGCATGCCTGTCCACTTCAAAGTTTGTCTGTGTATTTACACATGCTTATATTTATCTTGATTCACCTTTTTAAGATTATAGCTGGGATTGTCTGGTAGTAAATACGGGTTTATTCCATGTGCCTTGACCATGCTTTTATGCAGGATGTGGTATTTTGGGAGAAGTGGTATGGCTAGCAAGCTTCTCAATTTGCTTCCAGGTGGAAGGCTGAAGATATTTCATCACTGTATGGAAGGCACTTGCTGCATGCTTAAAATGTTCTTTCTTCATTTTATGTGCATTTGATTTTTTATTTATTTGTTTCTAGTTTTGCTTTTGCAGCTTTACAATTTACATGAGATGTCGAGCTTGGTATGAAGGAAAGACCTAGAGAGGACTAGGGACTAGAGAGTAAGTTCTGTGAGGAGCATCTGAGGGAGATGGGCTTGTTTTGTCTGGAGAAATTGGACAACTGCCTAAAAGGAGGGTGTAGCCAGGTGGGGGTCAGCCTCTTCTCCCAGGCAGCAAGTGACTCCGTGAGAGAAAGTGGCCTCAAGCTGCACTAGGGGAGGTTCAGGTTGAACATCAGGACAAATTTCTTCACAGAAAGCATTGTTAAACATTGGAGTGGACTGCCCATGGAGGTGGTGGAGTCAGCATTCCTGGAGGTACTCAAGAAATGACTGAACATGGCACTTAGTGCCATGGTCTTGTAGTTGACAAAGTGATGATCAGTCAAAGGTTAGACTTGATAATCTCAGAGGTCTTTTCCAACCTAAATGATTCTGTGATTATGTAATTCTGTGACTAAGCTGTTTACATTCTGTTAACTACTTTTATTTTTATTGAGGTTATGATATTACTATTTTTTTATATAAATATACCATTTTTTGGTAACACGACCAGACACATATTTAGTTTATGGCCTTGGTTGCTGCTTATGCCACCAGTAGTCTGGAGATAAATTTAATACAAGTTTCATGAATTCATGTTTACTTTATTTTCTTTCCTAATGCTTGTACTCACTGTCTGTCTGTGCAGCTGATGGTGTAGATAGTTTGCCTTCAATGTGGCAAGGGTTGTGAGACTGTCAAAGCTCTAAGCAGAAAGAAAGTTGTGTGTGTCCAGAAACCAACTACAGAGGACAGCACTCTGAAAGAGCAGTTATGTCAACCTGCTTTAGGAGAGGCATATGGAAAGGGGATTTTATAGCCACATTGTAAGTTATGGGGACAAGAAAGGACAGGGAACATGTCAAAGGGAATAGAAATATTTGTGTTACAGGGTTGCTTGCAATCAAATGGTATAGATTTGTAACAATGTCTTAATTAAGAATTGCCCTGAATTTCCTCATAATATTCAAACCCATCAGTAATTCCTTACCACTGTAACAATATATCAAGTAACTCTTCTGTATGTCTTTGTGTTATGCCTTGCTGAGCTGTTCTTTATATTGCCTTTTGTGAAAAGTATCACAAAGGTTCTTTCTAAAGAAAACAAACCAGGAGCTAGAACATTAGGAGTATATTATATATTTGACCAATCACTTTTATAAAGTCTGATGCAAGTCTTTAATCTGAGATCCTTAGAGAATGCTTTAGTTTTTAATATTTCTATGACCTTCTCCAGGGGACTGAAAAATTACTTTGAAGTAACAAAGTGGTGCATGGAGTTTTAGCAGTGTGACTCCCATTAAAGTCAGTAGGAGCCAAGTAGCTAAAACTCAACACAACTATGAAAACACACTCCTTGTGCAGTGTTAAGTAGTAAAGCAATTCTGTAACATGGCAGTGACATTTTACTGCATTTGCTGGCTTTATAGGTCCACTTAAGGCTTGCATTTTTACTGAAGTTTTACTGTTCAGTGAAAATAATAAAAGAATATTCAAAAGCAGGTGTAGGCTATTCTAGTAAAAGGCACAGCTGTAGGGAAAAGCTGGCAAATTACCTATGTTTTTAATGTGAAATGGCAACGTCTATTTTGCAAACTCTAGTTCATCACCTGCAGACTGGCCATACTGTAAGCATTTGCTTGAGGTGCCTGAAAATATCTTGCATACTCTCAGCCCAGGGCCAAAATCAGTCCTTGGTGGCCAATGGTGTTGGCAGATGATGGGGACTTCTCATCTCAGCTATGCTCCTGTCCAAGGAGAGAGATGAACCACTGCTTCCCAGAGGTACTGACAGGCAAACCAACCATCCAGAAGAGAAGCCTGATCTGATTAATACAGTTTCTTTCTGCAATATCTCTACATTTGTTGAATATTTCTACAGAATAAGCATTCATTCAGTCTTTGAACCTCAGCAAAGGCAGAGCAACTGGGGGGGTTAGTGCCTTTTTTTTTTTCCCCCAAACCATCAGGGTGGTGGGAACCTCCAAAAGAGCAAATTGTTTTCTATTTCATCGTATTTCACCTATGGACCAGGAAGACAAGGCTTTCTATGGAAATTACAGCCATTTTCAAGACTTTCAACTGGAAATTCCAGTATTTAACTGGAAATTCCGGTATTCCAGTATTGTCCTGACGATTTGTGTTGGACAGATCTCAGGGAAGTCTGTCACCACATTTTAATCATTGTCACCAGTTTCCAGTAGTATGGCTTTACTTTCAGTTCATGCACTAAGATTTTTAGTTTTGTTTGTCAAAAATCTCCATATGTTGTATTTTATATGAACTTCTGATTATACTCAAAACCCTGCTGAACAAGTTTCATCTTGTATATATTCTGTATGCATTATTTTGCATTAACCATGATAATCTGTCCTATGTTTTTTCTAGGAAAGGCAGCCCATGAAATCAGAGGTATTGGTTATTCTCATTAATAACCTTTTAGTTCTTGATTTGCAAGTACATAGCTTGATTCCAAATTATAAAATCCAATTGCTCCGTGCAATGTTGGTTTTTTTCCTCTGGAGCTATATTCAGAAATCCATAGGGTTGTCCTATACCAAGGACCATTTAGAAATAATTGATAATACACCAGAGTATTAACTGTGCTTGAGAAATGAGAGTATCACAATATATAAGCAAAAGATGACTCCAGTTTTTCCTTCTGAGGTTATCTTTTCTTTGTCCATGACTGCACAAGAAAAGCAACTGCCAAGAGGAGCTGGCAATCAGAGCTCCATTCATCTCCTCAAACGTGGACTTTGTCCATGCTGAACTTTGTCCATGCTGAACTTTGTCCAGTCTGAAGCACCTGGAACCAGCACATCTCCTTAGCTTTCTAGTGTCCAAAATCAAAACGCCTTCTAAAAGTTCACAACACAATCAAGTTGTTAAGTGTCAATGAAGTTTAGTTTACACCAGTGTGAGGCAAGAAGTCAGTTGTTCTATACATCTTTCCTAAAAACAGAAAGGAAGATTTAAAGCTTCCAAATCTTGCATTTCACAACAATGTTCAATAGCCATCTGGACAACCTTCTAATGACATCCCTACCTGGGCCTACCATGTCCTCCTGATCAAGGAGCAGAGCTGTCTACCAGTGCTGCTGACTGGGACATGCTCCTTGGTGCAGTATTAGCTCATAGATGTTGCTTCTGAGAGAAGTCCTCCGAGTTTCAGGAGGTGAATGGAATACCTGATGAAGTGTATTGTCACAAAAGGTTGAGAAAATGAATTTATAGCTAGCTTATCTGTTTCATAGGAAGGACTGAAAAATCAAAATCAATTACTCCAGAATCTTGGGGCCTGAGTTCATCTCTGACTGACGTGACAACAGCCTACAATACTCAAGAGATAAATCTAGCCATTGATATCTGACTACAGCTTCTTGATATAGCCAATGATATGTTGATATTTGCATTTTCACCTCAAAATTGTGAAATGTGCATAATGCATCACATCACCTCAGTAATACTGCAATTTTTATGCAGCTGGGAAAGTGCATTTATAGTGTTCAAGTTATAGTGTATCACGTTTTATAGCATCGAGTGTTTTGTCATTAACACCACCATTTCAGCTTTTCTCAAGCTGACTGAAAAATTTCCAGAATTAAATAATATGGAAAGATAGCAGGTAGTGTCCATATGTCCTTAATTCCTAAATTTTTATTGTGTGGGTCTCCAGTTTACTGGGATCTCCTCTAGTGGTTTTTCATAGACAAGTAGTGGTAATTCATCTCTGATATGGGCATAGAGGTCCCAGAAGCTACAGGCTAGAGGACATAAAATGACCCAAAGTGCAAACTGCAGAGACAAAAAATCTGCGTCAAAATGGAATTTTGCGGCACTTCTGTTTTGAAACAGGACTCTGGATTTGACAGTCAGAGTGTTGACTTCCATGGGTCCATCATTTATCTGAAATAGATTCTCTGAGTTTTCTTGAGGGTTTTTTAAATACCATTTCCAAACCTTCTGAAGAGGTTCAGTAATGATAAAATACTGACCTACAGTATAGGAACCAGGCACAAGGCCAAGGACTTGCTCAGTTTTCCTCCTCTGCTACCCCGTGCATGTTTATACCGACCTGTTGAGAAATGTATATTGATATTTCTCGCTACATGACAATACAAAGTAACTCTTCTCATATGGTTAATACAAAATGATGTTTCTGTAATTTTATAATAACACAGTGTATGAGAGTGCATCTGTATTTTCATATTTAATTCAATTACTAGAAAAATCTTGCCTTTGATTTGCAATACATAGCAAGCATCTGAACAACAGGAGAAATAGTAGTATCATTGCATTAGTTTGGTAGAATTTCAGACTTACAGATAGCTTATGATTTTATTTAATAGACTATTATTTTATCATTAATTTATCTTTAATTGAAAAATATTTTGAAGTATGCAGAGACTGAATTGAATTTTCATTACATACCTGGTCAGGGATCAGCCTAAATGATTTTTTAAGCAGTTTGGAAAAAAAATACTCATTGAAGACTTGTTAAGTTGTGTGAGAATATGCATTAAATGCTTATCTCTCCTGTGGGTATGTAGGTATCAGCTACTTAGTTTACTGTGTGAGGTTTAATGCTTTTCTTCTAATTTCTAATGAACTTTACCACCAGACTACTTGATCATGACTAAGCCTATGAACAATGCAAATGGAATTGCCCCCTGATGGTGAGGAATGGGGCCCAGATGGCCTTTAAAAGGTGATAATTAGGAAATATAGCATATCTGAGTAGCTAGAAAGAGAGAAATTTGTTGAAGACAGTCAATCTGTTTGAAGCAATGGTCTTTCCCTTAATTATATAGATTTTCATTTAAAGCTGCTTTAAAGTAAATTTTCCCAGAAAATTTTATTTGCAACTGGAAACTAGAAACCACTGATTCTGCTTCTCCGTGTTTTAAATTCTCTGTGGAATCTTTCTGTGTCATGTCGTCTTCAAAATTTAGGTGACAGGCTGGCTGCGTGTGTTGTGGCAGTGTTTTGGGTTGTAGGTGTTCTTCTGCTGCAAAACGGCAGAAAAATGGGAAGCATCATAGATATAGCTATTGGCATGTTGTAAAACATATGTATTACCAGAATTCAACTGTAAACTCTGCTGCATGAGGATTTACTTGCTTCTAGAATGATTTGTCAGTGTTTTGAGTGTTTCATTGCCTTTTGGAGGTTTCATAAAAGCTCAGATTTTTATTTCTCTCTTTAACTTTATAACTTTATTAAAACACTGTCATTTGGAAATATATTGTTGCTTTATATTATGGCTTAGATGCTAATGAAATAGTACCGCAGGTTGTTTAAAGCTTTCCATTGTAGCTCTCCCTTTACAGCTACCTTATGAAACAAGGTTTTATGTTGATTGTATTTGCTGTGTTGTGAGAAAAAATGCCTCTGGGGAAGGGACATCCATATTGCTAGCTTCTGGGAGGATGCTACAGAGGAAAGGGTCAAGTTCCCCATCAATCCTGCTATTCATTTCCTACATTCAGTAAACACTGTCTCTGAGAGTTATGTGACTCAAGCATATATCAGAATTTCAAAGAACAGGTAAATAGATGTAAAGGGAGATGCATATCACAGATACTGTTTTCTTTAACGTACATACATCTTGACTTGAATTGAAGTGTTGAACTCAAGCCTGTGGTGAGTGTGAGCAGTAAAATCTGTTGGGATGGCCTTCTTGTCCCAAACTTACATTATGATTCACCCTGTCAGAAATAATTCTTCGTTGCAAAGGTTTGGAGCCTTGCAGACCATGTTTTATTGCTGTGAGAGGGGACAGACTTGCTGACAAACTAGGGAAGGTGCTCCAGGAGGATTATTTTGTCTCATACAATTTTTAATTCTGTCTCATATTCTGTGTTTTAGGAAACAGTACCATGTTCTGACCCTGTCACAGTGAAGTGGAAACACAGGGCTCAGCAGTCACTGTACTGCCAGGGCCCAAAAGTGCTCTGATCATCATTGCCTCTGTTACCCTCCCTTGTGTTATGTATTGTCCTTGGTTTCTAAATGCGTTTTCCTTGGCTTCTGCTAGGCTGAATTGGATAATTGAAAGGTCAAGTTTCTAGATCTTTAAATATCAGTGCATTACTGGTTCCTCTTCTGCTGGGTCATCCTCTTGCTAGGAACTAAACTATAGTGCTAAAGAAAAGCCAGCCTGAGAAGAAAGCCATAGGAAAATGGTTTCTCCATGATTTCTTTTGATTTTCTTATTTCCAAATATAAGGTATTCTAGTGCACAGGACGATAGCTACATTCAGTTATCACTTCTGGGTCTGGAAGTCTTACTGTAGAAAGTAAAACTATTTCCAAGACTTTGAATACAATTTTTTGATGATACAGGTAATATTAATGGCAGTATTAATATGAAGTGCAATTAAAAACATGGTCTTTGTTGCCAGTTTGCGATAGGTTAATCTGACATTGTTGAAATAGATCCAGAATTTGCTCTGCAGGCTGATAGTTGTTTGGGCTCCAAGTTTGTTTGTTTGTTTTTTAATTAAGAGTTTTGAAGCATAAAAGCAAAGTTTGTGAAATTCTCATTTTAGGAGAATTTTAAAATTATTAGCTATTACATAGAAAACAATGTCAATTATTAAGAATGTCTCTGGCTGGCAGTATTTAAATTCAAATGAATATAGTTTTAGGAGACATGTGACTACTGAAATGCCAAAAAAGTACCAGCTGTAAGCGTGTGTGTGGGCGGAAATAGTAAACAAACACAGCAGATTTTGTCCTCCCTACCCTATGTATCACAGCATACTGTAAATAAAAGTATAATTTCAGCAAGGCCTGTGGGGTTCACAATTTGTCTGACCCAGGAGTGGTCCAGACACAGCCCCCATCAATCATATCTACAGCCAGATCCAGCGTGCAAGTGAGAGCAGTCGTGGTGAGAATTGCCTGTGGCCTTGCATAATTTAGATGATTTTGTGGGTGTTGGAATAGTGCTGCATATTTGGATAAAAGCAGTTTAGCAAACACATAAAAGAGGTTCTTGCTCTTCTTGAGTGTGAGTTCTCCACACACTCAGCTTCATGTCCATCTGAAGCAAGCAGCACATCCAAGTGCATGGGGTTAAAGGCTTGTAAATGGAAAGCAAAGGAGACAGACAGCTGATGTCTACACCTAAGAAGCTGTTTGCCTGTCCATGAGTTCCAGAAGTGACTTTCCTTTTGCCAAGTCTTGTGGTTATCTTCCCACCTTTCCTTCCTTATGTGCTGCCTACTCCAAGAGGCTGTGCCTCCTTCCCTGCCATAAGGGAAGGCTTTGTTGCCACCCCGTTGTGTCTCCCAAGTCTCCTGAGTGCTGCATTTCTTTTTGTTCTGTCTATTTTGAGCCAACTAAGCAAATCTTATCTGCTAGGCATGCTTGCACTGCTTCCCGGTGTTTCTGTAGGGCCAACATTTTGGGTTCCCTTCTGCTTTGAATGGAATAGTTGGGGTTATTCTGCATCTGGTTTAAAAAAAAAAAGAAAAAAGAGAGAGACTCTTGCTGCCATTAATGTTGTTTGTTATTCAAAAGTGGTTTTAGCCTCTCTGTCCATCCCAGCCTACCAAAAAAACTTCCAGAACATTCCAGATTCTGTCATTTAACAAGTAATTTATTGCAAGGTTAATTTTACATGGCAGGAAGGAGAAGTCAGAGGTGGAGGGTTACTGCGTGGTGCTCTGATGTGATTCAATGTGCTTGCTCTGTTTATTATAATTGATTGGGAATGGTTAAAGTACCTAACAGCTGCCTACTATATTGTGCTGATATTTATATGGTACTTTTATATTCTGTCTGAAACCATAAGCACAAAGGGTTTCTAAAGAATTAATATAAAACTTGCTTGTAAAATTCCAAGGTTTATAGCATGATTTGTTTGGTGCAGACCTGTTTGGTTTATGTGGGTGGATTCTACTTAACTCTGCACAATCCTTTTTTCATGTTTCTCTCACACAGAAAAATTTCAGGTTTTGAAAAGCTTAAAACATTTTATCTTACTGAGACAAGCCTAACATCTTTCCATAAGGAATTATTTCTAAAGAACGTTACAGGTATACATGCAAGATTAGTGTGGAGTAGATCCCCTGAAGTAATTTAAATCACTTGGGTAACCAGTGGCCACTTTTCCCTAGCACTTGAAACCTTTTGTTTAAGATTAACTCTTTAGAAGCTTGCTTCTTTGTCTTGTGAAATAGACAGCCCATGATTTGATCCAGGACATGATACCAGTGCAACTGGCTCAGGACCATCTTTTCCCTTTATCCAGTGATCACACTAGTCATGAGACAAGTATCTTCTGATACTTGCTCCAAAGCTGAAGTTTTGATTTTGTGTGGTTTACACCTAATCCTGGGTTCGGGGGTCCTAGTTTCCTGCTCTGGTTGGGCTAAACCACAAGCTCTTTTTCTCATGAGCCTGTCGCCATTGCAAAGCTTTGTACCACCTCCATGCAGCTGCATTGGCCTTTTGTTGAAAAAGCACAAGAAGCTGAGGGAAAACCTGCAGCTCTTTTAGGTGTGGGCAAACCTAAATGTTGCAAATATTTTCTCTTTAGCCTCTCCCACTACCACTGTGGTCACTTCTCCAATTTCAGTGACTTCCTGGGAGCCACTGATTTCAGTCCCATAAAAAGAGAGCAGGCATATTAGTCCCAAGTCTGTGACTTTGCTAAGGGCAAAGGAGGTATAATGTGAATTTTTTCCAAGTCCCTTCTTACTGCAGGAAGCAGTGAGGCCATCTTGGACATTTCTACCTCTTGGAAGGCTGCTCTTTCCCCAGCTCATAGCCTCTTGGAACTTGCCTTGCCTTGAGGATTGGTGTTTGATTGTGGAAAAATTGCAACAGGTGAGCAAGGCCTTCCCCATGACAAACTGAGCATGGCTGAGAAGCAGGCCTGCTTAGAGCTGTGTTAGCTGTGTGTGGCACTGAGCATTAATCCTACCTGATGCTGCAACCCCACTCAGTTGCCCTGCTTTGGTGTTGTGTCTGCTGGAGCACTTGAGTCTCTGATTTCCTCCGTGAATGAGGTTTCAATGAATTTGCACCTGAAACATTAAAACTCACAAGATTCATTCTAGCACATGTAATAATAATGCTGAGAGTATTCTGGCTTTGAACTGTGGGCTTCCCACATTTCCAAACTTCTGTCTGCAGTCAGCCAGTCCTGAGATTTACCTTCTTTTAAAAATCATCTTGTAGGTAGGTCTATGACTCTCAGAAAGGAAAGGAAGGGTGAACAAAAAACAGCATACCATGTTTTATAATGCCTATAAATCCCAAGGGCACAGTGAGCATCCTATATGTTGACAGAAATGAGAACAGGCAAATACCCCTATGAATGTGGTTATTTGTACCCATTTTCTCTGCATGGGCTGGATTCAGTTTTAATTTAATGACTGCATCAGTGTGGCAAGATCATCCCTGCTTCTTCCCACCCTTCCCACCTACCCCTCTCCTGGTCCAGATGTTATTACACAATGCTAAACATATTCTTTCCTGGACATTTGCAAAAAAATAGGAAGATTACCTTATTTTCATGTCTATAGCCTGAATCACAGATAACTTGTGCCCTGTTAAAAATACTTATACTTGAAAATAAGGCTGTGGTTAATCTGCACCCACAGAAAACCTGTATTAAATAAAGAGGCAGAAGCAGGGTGGGATTAGAGAAAGGAAGAACTAATTGGTCACACAGAAGGAGCTCTTGGGCAAGTGGAGGAAGAGCAAACTCCCAATCAGATGCATTCACCTTATTTTTTTTGGTTTGTGTTTGAACAGCTAACCCATGGATTGCAGACATGAAAATCAGAGGCTAGGAATTTGTGGTTTGAGTAAGCAGCAAAGCTGCCTGCTTTAACACAGTGCTCCGTAGTGGGATATAAGGATTGTCTTCACTGGGAAAAGCAGGTTTGAGTTCAGGTAGCTAATATACATCTGCTGAGCTCAGGTAAAAACACAGTGAAGACGAGGCACTTGGGTTTTGTTCTGAGGTCATACCCTGACTCCACATGGAGTTAACCTTCTGACAAAAATGAAGTACCTAGTTTCCACTGTCTTTCTACCTGCCCATATCTGCCATGCACAAGTTGTTTCAGTGGGGAAAAAAAAAGGCAAGCTGCTTTTTTATCAGGGAGAAGCCTGAGGTGATGGAATCCTCAGCCTTACAGAAATATAAATGACCAGGCTTTGATTCCTGCAGAAGGTTTAAGGCTGATTATTTTAAGAACCGTTGAAACCTGAAGCCGCAGCCCTCTGATTACAGTCCTAGTCTGTATTTGACATAGTGCAGTAATGATTTCTAACATCTATTTTAGTTTGGATTTAGGGAGAGAGAGGCAACCTACATTGAAGTATATTACCATGCTCTGACTTGTGTGCATTGTGTAGGAGGTTTAAGTCAGATTATTTTAAGAACTCAACAAGCCTGAAACAGCATTTTTATGATTATAGCTTTCCACCCCCCCCCCCTCCTCCCGCATCCTTTCCACCCAGAGCAGGAGTGAATTCTAACATCTCTTTTAGCTGGCTTTAGAGCAGAGCCAGCCTACACTGAATTGGCCTCTTTTGATGCTACAGTATTGACTGAGGGGAGGGACAGATGGAACAAAAATCCTAATTGCCCAAACTTACAATAGGTTCCCAGCAGCAGCCACCACAAAAGAAATGTTAATGCAGTAAAAGGTAAATGGAAGGAAGCTAAACCCAACTTGTGGACAATTCAAAACCTACATCAATTTATTTTAAACTGCTTCCTGCAGTTTGTGAACACCTTCCTTGTCATGGTAGCATTATATTTGTTTTTACATTAGTCACTGCTCTGCAGAAGTCTTATCGTGCTTCTGCAATTTATAAAGTAACTGGAAAATGTCATCTGGGATGAGGAACAAATGACTTCCTATGGTCCGGGCCAAGTCTCTTGAAGTTATTTTTTGCAAATGGTCAACTTCCCTTGCACAGTCTTCACAGCTGCAGCTGAACACTCTCTTTTCTAGCAGTGAGAGTTGAGGGTATCTGCAAGCACAACAGATGGCAGTAGTATTTTGATGCTACAGCCATAAAATGAGGGGGCAAAACGTCATTACTCATCCATCCATCTCACAACAATTCTACTAACATGTCATTCATCATATTTATATTTGCTGTGTTTTCTGTTCCATTTCCATTTTTTGATACCCTTACCTGTACATTTGCCTTTTGAAATCTAGATCCTGTGGATGATGTTGCAATTACTTAAGAGCATGCTGTAAACTGAAGAGTGTATTGCAAGAAGCATGTGTCCCTGTTCCATGCCATGAAAAAATTCCCCTCATTAAACAGATTTTAATAGTTAATTTCTTTGGATGACATAATTACCTTTTCTAATAATGGGTATGGCTGAGGATTGCTTTGTTAGTTCTTAGACTTCCAAACTAGACATTAATTCAAGATATGACTTCAACATGCTGTTTCCTAGAGTTAAAGGATCTGTAATCATGGAACAAGCCCCCTTGTATTAGACCAAATATTTATTATTCGGGAAGAGGATCCATTCTCTAAAGAAACATCAGTCATAAGTAATTAATATGTAATTTTCTTAACTTGTATTTGGGATGTTTTTAAGAGACTGTCTAAAGTCCACTGTTCTACAATTGATGGATTCCTGCAATTACACTCTCAGGAGATGCAAATATCACTGTCCTTTAGAATTAAAGTATGGTGAGAACTGATCCATAAGCTAGCCCAGAAGACTTAAATTTTTTTGTTCCACCCTGTTGATGAAAATCATTAATGAAAAACAGTAAGTTTACAAGGACTGTGACTGGAAACTAAATCCTGACATGACTGACTCAGTCATGGAGTCATGTTCAGTGACATGGTTGGTGTCTCCCTGCTCCTCTGCACCCAGAAGGAGGCAGTCAGGGTCTTGGAGATGAAGCAAGAGATGCCTTCACTTTTGCTGGTTGTTAATGTGACTGTGCTTACATGAACATACGTGTATGATGATCTGTGCTTTTATTGCACAAAACCCCTGCAAAGTTATCTGTATGGTTTGACATTATTCCTCATGCAGCTCCAGCTGGGTTCAAGATTTACATTTTAATTATAAAGTGCCTTTTCCTACTTCTGCCTGATTATTAACCCCTTCTTTGCCTGGCACATGCACCACTGGTAGGAACACTGTGTAAACAGTGTTCCTGAGGTCCAGTACCTGAGGTCCCTGGGGAGATGCATCTGGTGCTACATAGAGGTCACTAGCAGAAACATCTCCCCTTCTCCCATTTCCCTTTCTGCCTCATTTTCCAGGTGACAAGGAGTGAAACTTGTGTTCTTGTGAGCCGAATTACTTCCATCCTGTAGTGGCCAACCTCGGTGGGGCACTTGGTTTCAGTGCCTGGCAGCAGTGTCGCTCGCTGGTCCCCTCCACAGTAACAATTCAGGGTCTGTATGTTTAGTCATAAAAGTCAAAGGTTAAGTGATTTGGGAATAAAATGTCACTTAATGCGACAGAAACACGACAGAACTGAACCCGCTGAGGCTTGTGTTACTCCTGGGGTTTTCTTTTTGCTTGCAGGCTCAGTGTTAAGTAATTTTATTAACTGAGGAGGGGGAAACATATTATTCGCTAACATTTTTATCCTTGTTGCAAAATTTATTGCGTGTTGCTTCATAAGGTTTTGAAAGCAACATAATTATGAAGGCAAGGAAAGTAAAAATGAAACATGTTTGGGTTTGTGGTTTTTTTTTTTTTTGAGGTGTTATTTAAAACATTGTGTGATTAGTTAAAAGATTAATTGTTGCTTGTGGCTAAACAGATGATAAATTTAAAAATTATATTATTACAGTGTGTCAGCATAAAAGCTCTGTGTCCCAAGTGTGTCGCCTTTTTATGTTTCTGTTGACAAGGTTCACATTTTATAGCACACTACCAGAAAGTGTTGACACATATTCAGATCACTGATTAAATGTTTTAAAAACGTGCCACTCAGAAACTAACCCTGATGGTCTTGGAGACCGGCATTTTAGGAGTCTGAATTCATTTCCCTTCATCAGTTAGGCTGTAACACAGTGAGCAGTATTAATTAGCAATTCTTTTTTTTTTCTTACACCGTAGTACATTACTTAGGAACAGAGTAAGTTATATATTTTTAGGCACATATTTTTATGATTGTCTTTAATATGGTGTCAAAATTATGTGTTAAATAGCTACTCAGAAAGATACTTAGACACCAAGATGGGGGGGAAAATAATCTTTCTCATGTAGTAGTATGTGAAGGTAGTTTTTGGTTTGGAGATTTTTTTGCTTTTGCTTATTGCTAACACTTTGGTTTGTCTGTCTTGAGACCATTGGACAATATGAAAAAGTACAATTCAGTGTGTTTGTAATTTCAAGTCGGAGATACTCTCCTTATTTTGAAAGTTTCAGCTATGACTTGTTCCAAGTCTGATTGGCCACCTCAGATGTTTTCTTCTGCATGGAGTTGCCTGCAGATGATTAAGCTTCCTCCAGACCCACCATGCAGGTTTGCCCCAAAAATTTTTATTGTATGGTCTCACAGGTTGCTGAGCAGTTCCCGTTCCCACTCCTTTCACAGAATGGCTATTTCTTCCCACAGAAGAGTCATAGAATAAAAAACAAAACTAGTCTAAAACCACAGCTTGGGATGTAGGTTGTTCTTCCCCAGACCTGCTCTCTTTTGCAAATTCAGGCTTCTTAGTAGTTTCTGCCCCATCCATTTTCTGTTCTTGGAAACCAAGCAGCCTGTTTGTAGGGATAACAAAGGTGTGTTATTACTTGATTGTAAAAGTCCCCCCTGTGGATTTTCATGTGTTTGAGCCTCTGGAGCCTGAGCTCAGCGTGGGAATCCCAGCTCTTGCTCTGGGCAGCATCTTCTGGGTAGCTTCTTCACTGTCTGTCCTTCGAAAGAAAATAATTAACCCTCATTAGAAGAGCATTACTTTTCATTTGAGATGGGCTGTGAAACTTAACCTGATAATTTCTGATGGATTTTTCTAAAGTTGTGGAAGTATGAAAAATGCTATCTATTAGTGTTTGTGATTGCTATTTTAGGAGTGAGAAGTTTAGTCAAGGAAGAATATGCAGTTGACAAATTACTCTTACTATTTCATGGAAAAGGAATGTTTAAAATACTGTGAACATATCTATAATTATCTCATCTCTTGGTTCACTGGTGGATTTTATTGTGCCTATTATTATAGGTCCATCAAACTCTATTCATATTATGAGTGCGATCTGTATTCTGTTCTGTTGTCTTGCAATGCAACTATTCAGAGATATTTTTTGGTTTTATTCTTGAAAACACTACTAAAATTTTGTGCAAATTTGGAAGCTGACTAGCCGAGTGAAGAAGGAATTTTTAATTGAACTGTTTATAGCCTTTTGCATGTTTCGTTTCCAAAATATCCCTCATGAAAGAAAGGTGTGGCTTCAACTTCAGTTTCTATTGAAACCTCCCTGTAAACATTTTTAATTAAAAAACATCTGAAAGAAGACTTCCTCCCATCTTTATGAATTGAAGTAACCTGTTTGGGGGAAAGCATCATATATGTGCTCAAATTGAGCAGATGAAAGAGATCTATCAATCTCCCTTCTGCTCTTGATCTTGACTTGTCTCTTGTTTTCCTTTCGTGTTATGCCACTGAGGAGCATTTTTCAAGTGTCTTGACTATAATACACACCTGTCCATGGGGCCATTGTGTAGCCACATGTACAAGTCTCTCTGGTCACCACTTCATGTGAGAGCCACCCTTCCCGTTTTGCTCCTGCCAACTCAGGGCTGCCACCCTTCTGCTTGTCCTCTCTGCCAGCAGGAAAGTTGATTGAACTTGTACAACACAGGGTGATAGGTGTGTATTAAAGAGAGAAATTGTGATTTTCCTCAGGAAGGTGGTTCAGCCCATCCCTGAGACAGCAGTGATAAACCATTCCATAGGACCTGCTTCTTTATCAACTGAGTGCCTAAAGGAAACATAACTTGTGTATCAATACCTGATACTTAGTTGACTAAAGAATGTTAAAAGGCAAACTAAAAAATCCTGGCTCCATTAAACCAGTGAGGTTTTGATTTTATTGAATTCACAAGTTTCAATGTAGTTCTTCCCTAGTGCTCTGGGAAACCCTGCTCTGGCAGTCGGGTAAATGGGTGGGCACAGGGCACCCGAAGCAAACCTCTTGTTTGGTGAAGTAACACGACTGACACAGAAATGCAGGATCAGGCGGGCTCAGCTTGGGGTTTCCCAAGATAAACAAGAAAGCATTGCTTCAATATTGGCTTAATCTATATTTTTTAAAAATTAAATACTTTCTGACCAATAACAAATGGAGCCATCACAGCACGAACAGACATGAAAATGCATCCATCGCTCTGCTCACACTACAAAAAAGCCTGCACCCAAACTCCCAGTTGGGTATTATTTCCTGGATTTACTACAAAAAGAACAATGCATGTTTATTAAAAACAGAGTGGCTTTTAGCAGCAGCAGTAGCTCTGCACACAATACACCAAAGCACAACGGGGGCCTTCTCCCGGCAATTGATGTGGAGAAGACCTTTGGCAGAGCAATATGGAAATTCGCATTCAGTGGCTTGATTAATTTGGAGTTTGGAAGCCACCTTCCCGAGATGGATGACAGTGGCTTATTAAATAAATAAATAAGGAGCAAGCTGAAGTCGCGCCGGCGTTATAGCATCAGATTTATGTCATCTGCGCAGGCAGAAAAGGCCTTTGTGGCTGCTATTGTTCGGGCTGTCAGCAGAGGCCTTGGCAGCGGCCTTTTGTCAGGACTTGTGTCGGGGGTAATGATGGGGAGATGACGGCGGTTGGTCTGTTTGATGTAACCCAGTTTTATGGACGCCGGAGTTGGCATCCGCACACGCGGGCGGAAGAAAATAAGTGTGCCGGGGCACCGGGCCTGCCTGCCCTCGGCTCCCCTCCGCAGAGCCGCCCGGGGAAGATGCCAGCCGCCGTTCTGGGGCTCAGCCTGCGGCCTCGGGCTGTCACCCGGGGAGTTGAAAGGGGACGAAAGGTGCCCCTTGAGATGGCAGGTCGTGTCTGCTCCCCACCACCACAGCTCTGGGGCTGGGGAGCGTGTGCAGGTGCTGTGGGAGTATCAGAAGCAAAGCAGCGGGGTTTGGAGCACATGTGCCTAAAATTATGTGGAAGTAATTAAGAGCTGTCTGGTACAAATCAGAATAACGTGGTATATGATAGTAACCTGGCACACTCAGGGTAGAAGCAGGATAGGAATGTTAGAAAAAATGCTGCACCACAAGTTTACTGTATGACATTTTTAGAGGGGTGAAGGGGATGATTTAACATCTTTTCAGGAGAATCGATCTGCAATCCCTGTGGTTTTTGCTAAGATCTTTGTACTTTCAACTTGATATTTTAATATCTTATCCTTAAAAGCAGAAGACTTTAAAAAGCAAAACTTGGTTTGGAGTCCCGTGTGATTGATTTTCTCTACAGAAACATAAAAGAAGTTTATGTTGCTCATGTGGGAGTCACTTAGCTCTTCCACACTAAGCATGAGAAGTAGATAGATCACTGCAAGTAGTCAAAAAATGTGAGAACACTCACCTGAAGGTGGGAGATTAAAAAACCCTCTCATTTGAGAATCAGCTGAGACCAACTCACTTTATTGTGCCACAAACCCAATATCATTGGGTAAAAAAATTAAAGACTATTTGCACCCAGTGAGAGTACCTGTCCAGTCTGAGCTCTGTGGCTACAGATGAGTTTGTGTGAGGACTGAACAGTTGCCATTCACATTAGAGGTCTCAGTCAATTAAAGTCAATTAAACACCACTAATGCAGAACTGAATACCTGGGAATTCATCATAAAGACTTCTTGAACTTCCTACTTTGGCATTGCTTTGGAGGCAAGTACCTAAACATGAACTGAGTTTGACATCAGTGAACCCAGTGAAAAAGACTCTTCGTCCAGAAGCCCTTTTCTGAGGGGTGGAGGGAGGGGAGAAGGTGTTAGAACAAAATCATCGAGATTCCTACTTAATTTGTAATTAGATTTTATACAACATTCCACAGTCTTAAACAAACAAACAAACAAAAAACAGTAAGCCTGGACAAACTCTTAGTGTCTCATGCCACTACTAACTTCATGCTAAAGAGATTTGCCAGGATGGAATTACAGCACAGGAGTTTGCTATAAAATCCACTGGGCAGAATTTAATCTCCTTTGTATAATACAAAATCCATAAAAATACTGATCATTATTCTGGATTATGCCCAAACTTTAGTTTTTTGGAAAAAGGAGTGTTAGTTCTTTGTTGAATGCGTGGAGAATAATGGAGAATAGTGTTTTCCTGAACCAACTTACTTGCTCTTAAGTTGGAAGGGGAGCTGAATGTAAAGAAGTACATTTAACTGGCTAGTATTGTCCCATTAGCTAGATGTGTGCCCCAGGATGACCACTTTGCATGAGAATTTCAGAGCAATGTTTGCTAAGATCTGTGATGTTACTGAGATTGCATGGTATAGATTTGGTATTAACTGAGATCTATATTAAAGTAATTTCATTTAAGAAATTTCACATTCTGTTAATCTTTATGTGACTGGCTGAGTTCAGTGTAAGCAATGCCAATTTGCTTTGAAAAACTGTGTAGATTGGTAAAACAGAACTGCTGTGGTAAGCTAAGAAGGTCTATACTGCATGAAACATTTAAAATGTAAGGGCTAAACATTATAGGTAACCATACAAGTCAATTTAGACTAAGTCTTGTAAATTCATCTTAGATATCTAACTTTGGAAAGTATTATATCTAACCAACTTTGGAAAGTATTCATGTTATACATCTTTAACTTTGGAACTTATTTTAGTAGCATTACGTAGAATACTTTGTGTGACTTTTAAATAGCTCCTCCAAACACACCATCAGCTTCTGAAAGTGGTTGATGGTTGCCTTGGTGCAGTTTTCATCCACAGCTGGCACAAGCTGTGCCACAGTAACCTTCTGGAAACAGAAAATCCTCTTTCCAAAAGGTTGTCTCCACCTCTGTGTGACTTCAGTTGGTGAATTGAGAGCTTTGGGTATTTTAGAAGAAGAAGACCTCATTTTGCAGCATTTATCTACCCTAATTTACCCATGTAAAAAACTACAAAAACAACAAAAACCCAAAATTGTTTTTGAAACCTCCTTCTGCTGTGCATGCTGTGACTTCTCGTTATCTCTGGAACTATTCTTGCATGTACTCAGTTGTAAGTGCAAATTACTGTTAGACAATGTCTTGAGGTGATATTCAAAGCGTTTTAAAGAAATTAGGGCATATATCAAAAGGAGGACACCTAGTTATGGTTTGCACTGAAAATAGCACACCGAAAAGCTGGAATGCTACTTAGGGTGAAACAAAGCCTGTATTTTCAGTTTGCAGAAGTATCAAGACCCTCTAACCCACTCAAATATGCTCATTCACCACCACTGTAAATATGAATATGGGCCAGGCAATCACTCTGATTACCAGTGTAATGTTCAACACCTGCACACATCAAAGATTTTGTTTGGGTCTGGCAGGCCTTGGGTATACATTGTCTGAAAGCCTCTGATTATCATTGATTTAGCCATGCAGACTCATAGGAAGAAAATGTATTTAAACAAGATGGCTCTCTTTAACTGTGTTAGCTAATAACAATTCTCTTTTTCCTATTCAGTTATGGAAATTAATGGGGATTTTACCAGAGCAGTGTTTTATCAAGAATGTTGGGCATGTAGATTTCTAAAATATTCTCCTTTGATAAAATATTCGGGTTTGTTTCCTGCTCTTATATTAACTATATTGCTCTGGTGTCCTTCTATCAATCTTCTCAAATCTCCTTCTTTTCTCTCTATTTGACTACATTTCCTTTTGTACTGTTTAATTCTGTAGGATTTACTCCTTTCTTATTTGCTTGTTTGTAGCAAATAGTTCCAGTTGCATTTCTTGAGGGATGGGGAGGATTTTTAGATGAGGATTTGGTCCCTCAGGAACTGAGATCACCCTTTCAGTTAAAGCCTGAATTCTCAAACAGCCCTTGGAGTGCAGTCAGACATACATTCCAGGAAACTTTGTCCCACTAGCTGGGTGCAAAAACAGAGCAAGGTTGTTACCTTGGCATTTCCTTTGTAGATCCTTGCACCCCTCTCATCTGGCCAATCTTATTGAGTTTTATTAGGCAAAAAAATTTAGCACCTTCTAATTGGTAAAATGCTTTTGCTAAAACTGTTTTCCAGATTCTTGATATTAAGTGACTAGAAGAAAAATTAAATTCCAAAATTCCTCTTTGACCTAGGCATTAATATATCTCAAGACCCAAAAGCAAACAAAAATTCCTGGACAGCTATGTCTGAGAAGCAATGACTGCTGCAGGTGTGTACACAACTGGTAAAAGATAATTCCAAATCAGAAAACTGTGTTTGTGTTAAAACAATGCACTTGGAGGTCTTTCTACCACTGTTTTGTAATGTGATGAATTTTTTTTTTTTTTTGCTTATTTCTGAGCTAAGTTTCTCAGTCCTAACCAAATCTTCCAAAAAGAGGATGAAAAAGAGAGAAAATCTTTTTGGAGTATGCCCTGACCTATAAAAGCACCGCTCTGCAGGAGTTACAAATGGCTTTTTGGCTAAGTTCAGCAGCTGAAAGGGCCTCTACTTTTGTCTCCAGCTCTGACAATAGCTGTGGAGAAGAATGTCTTCTTTAAAATTTCTGAGGATCAAGCTGAACCTTCAGCTGCCAGGGTTTCGTCTCTCCTCTTCCCTGCACACCCTATTCCCTCCCCCCACCTCCCCTCCCCCTTCCCCCCCAAAAAAAAGTTAAAGGGCTTAATCCTACTTCCATTGAAATTGATGTAACTTTATCTGTTGTCAGTATTTTCTTTAAGGTAGGCTCCTGTTTTGGGCTGCTGGAAGTATTTTTTAGGTTACTTTTTAGCATACTTCTAGGCTGAAACCAGGTTTCATATTTAACTATACAATATAAAAATAGCTAAGGAGTGGAGACAAGACTTCATTTCTGCAAAAACTCTTTGGGTTTGGTAATAACCAGTAGAAAGCTGGTGTTTTCTACACGGTTGAAGACAGTGCAAGCTCTCCTATTATCAGTTGCAAGCTTCTGTATCAGGGCTATGGGCAGCTGTCCCTCAGCACTGGGGATCCAGCACCAGCAGGCTGTCTGGAGTCAGGTAAGTAAAGCAATTATTCCAGGAAATAGCTGAGCTGTCAACAGGTCACCTTGTTTATTTTTTTTAAAAAAGGGATGCCTTGGTGCTTATATTTCTGATATTCCAGTGGTACCCCACCTGCCCTAGCAGTGAGAGCTGGGCTCAGTCTCACCATCACTCTGACCAGGTTCAAACTCCAAAAATGCCTAAGTTGTTCAGCCATTTGCTGTTTTGATCAAAGATCCCTTATTCTTCCTGTTGATGCTCAGCAAGACAGAAATGCCAGTAGCTTTTTATATGGCAGAAATGGACCTATGCCTCAGTCCTCCCCAAAACAGCTGGTATCCTGGAGCACAGGACTTCTTGGAAAACATGGACAACAGGATCCCCTTCCCTGGCACAAACTCATATACACGGTGACCTGCCATTCCTTTTGTCCAGCCATGTTTTAGGACAAAGAGGTGCCTGTGAGGGAGCTCCTGCTGGACTGGAGATGTTCTGCAGAAGGGAGGGGACCCATCAGAGCACATTTTGCTTCTCCATCCCTTGGTCCTCACAAAGAGTTGCGGAGGGCTGAGGACAGCAGAATATAATAGGAAGGGTTAAAAGCCTCCTTAATTGCAATTACCTTAAATTGCTAAGACAGAAGCCTTGTGATGTAGCTGTAGCTTTCAAAGTGCAAGCTGTTAGGGTAACTTCTACAGTCAGTAAAGGGAGAGAGGCGCATTGGGAGGGTAGATCTTCCAACCCAAAGACACCAGGCTTTTTCTTTGGAAGTACCTGATTTTCTTGGTTGATAAATAGGGATCACCTACACAGGTAATGCTTTAGATTACCGATGTGAGATGTAATGAAATCTGCTCCTGAATTGGTAAAGTATTTAAATTGCAGAAGTTGTGATGCCACTGAAAAGGCATCACAGTCCTGAAGCAGCTGGGGAAGCAGA
Source organism: Trochalopteron elliotii (assembly GCA_024734555.1). Lineage (NCBI taxonomy): Eukaryota > Metazoa > Chordata > Aves > Passeriformes > Leiothrichidae > Trochalopteron > Trochalopteron elliotii. Next base: position 1,610,099 of record JANPWX010000376.1, read on the forward strand.
AAAATCATTTTGTGCCCAAAATAAGTCTCATGGTTAGCTGATGAAAAAAAGAAAATATTATCCTAAAAGATGTGAATTTCCAAAGGACTATATCTCTGAATATATATCTGTAAATTTGTAGAACTGTTAGGAAAATACATTATGCCTTGCTGAGAAATGTGGAATTGACATCAGATTGACAGATTTTGAGGGAATTATTGCAAGGGAATAATGCCGCTTTTTTCATTATTTGTACTTTTCATATCAAAAGCACGGCTCTTCAGTTTAACAGCTTCTGGGTTTTATTTTAAGGTGGAAAAGGACATACAGAGACTTCCAAGAGACTTACCCGGTAGCAACAACCATTTTGAGCAGAGGCTGTGTTTGCTGGGTACAATGCAGTGTCATGTAGAAATGCTTAAATTACTTCTGAGTGAGCTAGCTCAGGAAGTCAGAGCAACGTAATTGCATTAAGTGCTCTACTCAAGCTAATGTTATTTTCTGCTTGTACCAGGACAGCTTTGATATGTCTGATGGCATTACATTAGGTGTGTCAACTTGCCTAATGCACAGAGTAATGCACGGTGCCTAAAGAGCTGGAAGACCAAGATAGGTGCCATGAAAGGAAGCAACTTGATGCTTCTGACACTGTGTTACAAACTCACTTTCCTACAGCAGGGAAACATCACGTGTGTGTTTGCGGGTGCTGTATGAAATCTATATAATCTATCTCATATAATGTCAGGCATAATGTAAGGCCTTAGAGGAGGATTAAATCAGAAAGAAAAAGGAACAAAAGTGGGATCATTTGGCCTCCTAAGGCCCTTAAGGGAATGGAAAACAAGTGTAACAATGTGATGATTGTAGCTCCAAGTTGTCTCCTTGGTATGGCACCGTTGTGGGGCTCCCTTGTGTACCTACGAATTGTGGGATTTGCCTGTGCACCCTGCTGATGGCAGCTTTGGATGCGCCCGGCGCTGCTCCAAAATCACAGCTCACCGGGATAAAATGGAGAGCAGTGAATTTCTTTAAGGGTGGAGAAGCCCAGAGGATAATGCAGTCATTTAACTGCCTTGCCTAGCTTGATGTATGAAGTGGATTCTCGAGTAGTTCCCATAACATTTTGCTGGTGGTTTAATCATTACCAAGAGAAAAGCCTAAAGAATGCAGAGGACAGGACACTGCACTTGTGGGTTTTTTTCGGGGTAGTGTTTTCTTCTGTTTTTAAGAAACGCATGTCTTTGATGAGATATGGCTGCAGGCTACCATTTTACATTTTATGGCTGCAGGCTACCATTTTACGTTTTATGTCAGCTACCTTTTGTCAGTGGCTCATTATTGATGCTGTATTCTGTTTTAATTCACACTGCTCTGCTAATCAATTACAGCATTTATCCATTAATCAGGTGTTCTGACAGGGTCAATAACTGCTTCGCAGTTTTGTGGAGTGTTGTGCGGTTATCAAGCGAGTAGCAACAGTCAGTGGATTAGTTTAGCACAGTGTTGTTTTCACAGGCTGGTGGACTTTCAGGGGAGTAAACACCTAGTGAGGCTTCTGGCAATTGTCTGGGTTTTTTGGATTCCTTGTCAAAAACCTCATCTGTTTGCAAAATTTGTCCTTGCTGGTGGGTGTGCAAGAGCAAGTGCATGAATGCGTGCGCTCACGCATGTGAGCCTGCATGCACCCCTGTGTGCCTGCCTTCCCCCATCTGTGTGTGTACAAATAGACCTAGGTACTCTGTAGCCTAAATATCCATCTTATAAAACATGCCAGTTCAGCTCCGTGGTTTGTAACAACTATACTGGTGGTAAATCATCACCAACATTAAAAGGTTTTTTCATTTTAGCAAGTGGTATAGATAACAGAGGGGGCAACACTTAATTGGACAGTTACAGTTTTGGTAGTTAAGTTACCGTCTATAATGATGGTAACAGGTTTCAATTATCTTTTTTATGACAGATGTACCAACATTTAATTGTTTCTCGTCAAGTGTGGAAAGAAAAGACACTTCTGTAGATTTTTCAATTCTTCTACATGTCACTTAGCTGTCTGCACCATTGTTTGAGCTTCTTTCTCTCATCCTTTTTGCAGCAATGAGTTGTGTCATTCCCTCATGATCAGCACTTTTGTTGTCTTTGTTTTTTGCTGTACCTCAGAAGTCCATCTTTTCTTTCATCTCCTTCCCATTCATGCATGAGGGAACAGTTGTGCTCTGTTGTGGGGATGTTCCGCTGGATTTCAAACAGTAGGGTTTCTTTTTATTCTCTTCTGAGTAGTACAATGGGGCTGAATGTCTGTTGCAGAATGCACACACTAATATGCCAGGTTATTTGGTTTCTAAGAAGTCAATAAAAATGCTACATTTAGGTTCAGTACTTGGCTTGCTTTTTTTCTGCTGTTTGCCTTTCGGTCTTCAGTTATAAATCTGTTTGTTTGTTTCTGGTTATAAAATATAATCCTTGATATTAAATCCAAACGTGGAATCAACAAACACTTAGGAAAAAATGTTACTGGCGATGGAGTATTTTCACACTAACAGATTTGGCAGACTCTGTCTTCCCTGATAAGGAAGGGAAAATTGCCGCCAAATCTAATTAATGGGGTCTATAACAGGAAAGGAGAGAGAGGGAGTACAGGGCGGGGGGTAGATGCAATCATGAGTTCATCTTGGCAAAACTTTCTTGTTTCTTGGAGACTTAGCTAGTCTTTACATTTAAGAAAAGGTAGCCTTAGTAGATTTCATTTTTAAGGACTTTTTTTTTGCTTGTGCATGTACTTAGTTTATAAACACTTGTTCAAATCCATTTCAACAGCAAAAGGCTAAAGACATAAAAAGCTAGAGATATCTTCAGACACTTTGTTCTCATACTCAGGAACAATCTTCAAAATCCTTCTTAATGAGGTCATAAAAGAAAAAAAATCGAACAAGTGGTACTTGTGTACCTCTCTAGGATGTGTCATCGGGGTCACTTGCCACTAGGTTATCCTATTTAAAAAGGGATTGGGATAGTTCAATCAAGCATTGCATTAAGAGAGAGACTTTGATTAATTCCTTCTCTTCTCTATTGTGCTATAGATAATTTCAGTAAATTTGTGATACTTTCTTCTTAGTCGGTGTTGAGGCTTAGCGTTCTCAATGCGTCATGCTGAGTATTAGCATTTATTGGGCCTATTTGGCTGAAGTAAAGACGAGTGTAGGCTGCAGACAGCCCTCTAATCTTTGACAAGTGAGGCCATTCTTTCAACATTACCGTTATCTCAGGTCATAGAGAGAAAGTGTTCTCTTACAGGTTTGCTGCAGGAACAAATATGTCATGTAAAGGAAGGGGAAGAAGAAAAAGTAAGTAGGCTGATGATTTATTACAGATTTCTTTTTAGAAAAAATAGACGTGACTTTTACGGAGAAAATTACTGTCTTGAATAACTTGTTCGTTTTGTGACATAATGGGAGAGAATTAAAGGAAGGCAAAGCTGAGCCTTGTTACCAACTTGTTCCGTGACTAGACACTTGAAATGCAGCAGAACTGCAACTCAGAACCCAGCTGTAATTGCAAGATATCTATACTTCTTGAAGCCTAACTTTTTATTAAAAGTGATTGGCTTTTGTGGGAAATCTCCTTTTTCATTTAATTCTCCTTTAAAAAAAAAAAAAAGAAAAAACCTCAAAGGGCCTGTTTTGATGATGAGAAAATCATGTTATGTCCTATTTCTCAACTTAATATGCACTTTTTGCCCTTTAAATATAGGTCTTTAGAATTTGCATGATATGTCTTTTATTCATTGTAAAAAATTTCTCTCTCTATGTTGTTTGATGTAATCTCCCCTCTCTTCCCCGACTGATTTTGAAAATGTGCGTGATAGTTGCTCCGGAGATTCAAGGCCCTGTTGGGTATACACATATTTAGGCGCTCTTTGAAAAGTGGATTTTTGACCTGATAGACCGTAACGGCTCCCAGGGAGCCACTATGGTCATTGTGTAAATCCTTCTTAGTTTTCGGTTTACTCACTTGATATACCGTAACGGCTCTTAGGGCCGTTATGGTCTTTTGTGGTAATCCAGCTGCTGCACATGCGTGTGAAGCTTTTGTGCCTGAAAATCCTGGGGAAGTTTTGTTGGGAGCATAGCGGGCACGTCCAGAATTGCTTCCTTTCTGGTGGGATGGGATGAAATGGCTGGAGGAAAAAGTGATGGCTCTTCTTCCTTTCCCTCTGGCAGTTGCCAAAAACACTGGGGCACCTAAAGGACTATCAGCCTGCCAAAAAATGTATACAAAAAAGCCACAAAACCTACTGTCGAATGCACAAAATATCATATGGAAAGACTGATTTGGTTCAAAATGTTCGCGAGTGTGTAACAGCTGATTTTTATTTATGCAGTTGTTTCATATATGTCTAAGATGTGTCAGGCTACTGCCCAGTGGGATTTTTGACAACTGAGTTATTGACCCTTGAAAACAGGGAGTTGTAAGTGAAAGGCTGATATAGTCGTAACTATAGCAACACTGTCAGTGTTCCTGTAATTATTAACTTTTTTTAATAAAAAAATTAAGAAGCTGTTTCTTTTCTTAAAGAAGCCTCTATTACAAACTGATGGTGCCACCATGGAGATGTGATATGTTGAAACAATGCATGTCAACTGATTACTAAAATAATAAATAAAGTACTGCGAAAGTATCGAAAAGAACCAAGCACCACTTGCACGTATGAATGAAGTCTATTGGTTCAAACTGTTTGTACGAGACAGTGATGGCAGACAGGTTTAGCCATTATTTTGTGCTGTTTAAAGCTGTTAGAAGGCTTCATTTTCATTACTTGTGCAACTTTTCATGGAGAGCCTCCCCTGAGGCTGCAGGCAGGCAGAGATTCAGAGATTTATTTGGAGTTAATTCTTTTTGTATGGGACCAAGTGATTTGACTGCAATGTGTGTGCCTGCTCTTAGCATGGAGAGTGGCTGCAACTCCCACAGATGCAGTTTTACATGGGCTCCTTGGCAGAGAGGAGTTCAGGTTGCGATGCCAGTGGATTGTCAGAGCCTATGCTACACTCTCCCTCTGCTAAGAGCTGCCAGAGGTCTCAGATCTCTATCCTGGGATGACTCTAAGCACATGTGAGACATATCTTCCTTGTACCACTTCCCATGCTTTTGTCCCAACTCTTGCTCAGTGGTGGCTGTCAGCTGATGTGTTTCAGGTGGGACACCTTCAAAAAATGATGCTGCTGTTCTGGAGTAATGCTTCACTCCCATGGGGACACAGCCAAAGACTGCCCATCCCATCTGAGTGCTGTTTTCCAGGACTATATGCATGCATATGTTTCGGGGGGAGGGAATCAAGAGGGGAGAAAAAGACTGCCATATTTCAGCAGGATCTCCTGAGCTGCAGACCACTTGCAGAACACTGTTGTGGTTTTCTAAGAGTTGTGAAGTCACTAAAGCTTTTATTATTGGCCTAGGGTATGCTTACGTTTACATTCTATAATCCACCTTCTCACAAGGATGAGAAATGTCAGCTTCTGTATAAAACTTGCGCACCTTAATATTTAATATAAGCACAGAAAGAATTTAATATTGCCACAAATGACAGCAAGTCCTCTATTTTCTTATTCCTTATGATTCAAACTATTGATAGTACTATATTTAATAGAGTTCTTTAATTCCCTCTGTTGAACAATCAGTTGCTAAGCTTTTCTTAGCCAGGTTTTGGATAATGGCTTTTGTTTTTGCTTAGCCATCTGTCCCTGTATTAATTGTCCTTTTTCCCTAGCATTCACCCATAATTTTGGCAAACTGGTTCCTGAGGTTGGTCTAAATTCCTTTTGCTTCATTTTCTATTGTTGGACACTGTTACCTTTAGCATTTCACACATTTAATAGATGCAGTTCTGGCTACTGAAAGGAAGTTCAGTCACTCACACTGCGTTGCAGGGAGCTGAAGTTTTCTTATTTTTATGCAACATTAAGTTCTGGCAAAACAATCTAGAGGCCTAAATTAAAATGATTGCTTGCGTGCAGAAAATAAGTGTGTAGGCCAAGTAAAAACATTTTTCGGTTTTCTCTACAAAGGGAGGTGACAGGTCACACTTACAAGGCTTCAAAAGAGCTTCTTCTGTGTTCTGTGTGTTTTACACATCTTCTTCCCCAGTCTTTCACTGGAAGGCTCCTGAACCAGGCCCTGATTCAGAGTGGTGGTTAGGCAAGTGATATTACAGAAGTGCTCAGCCTCTTCACGTTATGCTCAGCTTATTGGCTGAATCAAGATCCCACTGTCTCCTTTTTGCTTCCTCCTCTTCCTCCTCCATGCTCCCATCCTTGACTCCTCTTTCCTCTGCTTCGTCCCTCAAAGACTTATGCCACTCTACCCGTTTTCCTTAAGTGATACAGTTGGCTACCCTGAGTTAATACATCTTCTCTGTCTCTGATGCTGCATCAAGAGACTTCTCAGTCCCTGCTTCACTGATTCTTCCCTCACCAAAATCTCCGCTGACCTTGTCCTTTTCCTTTTTCTTCCCTTTTTTTCTTTAAATTACATCTTCACCTTGCTCTTTTAATCTTGCCTTTGACCTTGTTTTCTTCAGGCTTTCTAAGTGAACGTCTACTATGTCTCCTTTTTTGCATCCCTGGTTGATGGTGTGGTTTCTTTTTCATGGTCTCACCTTCTTTCCTTGTTCATCTCTCCTACAGTCCTTCCTCATCTTTTGTGGTGGCTCAGTTGGGGACGTATCCTGGCAGAGTCTTCCTTGCCACTTGCACAAAACCAAAACCCCATTCCTCCTTGTGGTGCCTGGGAGTCACCTCACCAAGACCCTGTGCATTTGTCACCCCTCTCCTGGCCAATTGGGCCATCCTGCCTTGCTGAGTGCTGTCTGTTCAGGACTGCCTCTCTGACTCACCTCTAGAGCTTCCTGTTGCACGTTGTCAGCTTCAGTTTTTCGTGTCTGTGGTGGCCAGGTCTTGGGCTTTCCTCACTTCATTACTCTGCCAGATCTGGCTTCTTGCAGCTTACAATTACCTTTTCATTCTCTTCCTCCTGTAGATGGTTTTTAAGCTTCTTCCTTACTGGCCCTCAAACATGAACAAAGTCTTACAAAGTTCTCTGTCTTCCCGGTTTTCAAAGCTGCCCTAACATTCCTTGCAGTAGGTTAAACACTGTTTGTTGATAGCTGTTTCCAAGCAATGGAAAAGGTATAGAGAATAATAAAAGTGTATTTTGAATCAGGATGTGAATGTCTGTTAAAATAACAGGGTAATAAATATACTGCAGCCACCTGAAACCTTATTCATCTCTCCAGCCTCTTTTATCTTCACTTCTTCAAAATTCAATCTGTCCTGGTCCAGAATCTGTCTTCAGTTTGTTTTTATCATAACAGAAACATTTTTGCAGAGGTTAGAAAATAATGAAACAGAATATTTGAAGATTAGTATAATTACAATCACATGGAACTTAACTACTGGTTATTTATTTTTCAAATTAATATAAGCCACAGAGACATGAATAAATGTACTTACTAATAGTTATAATATCCTTTTTGTGGATTGAAATCTAACAATATCTTCAAAATGCTCAAGTTAGCATGTACAACTGCTGTCATGGTGGAAAAACAATTTACATTATATCTGCTTAGGACAGGAACAGAGTCTGTTTTTCTAAGGCCTCAGCTGTGGTTTTCACAGCCCAGACTGGCCCCTTAAGAGAAAGAAGGAGAACATAATTTAGATTGGGAAAGACCCTTAATATACTTATGGCAAGAGTATGCCCCACCTTATCCTGCTGCTTCTCAAAAGGGAAAAAGGAAATAATTATTATCTATTCTTCCAACCCCCCGCTTTTGTGGTTCAGTTTAATGCCTCTGGGTACTGCTGTAAATGCCTGTTTTAGCCATTAGTCTTTCTTCCCCCCTATTAATGTATACTGGTAGAGAATTGGTGAAACAGCCCCTAAATTCCCTCCTTCACCTCCAAAGTAGTATGAGCAGAGTCAAGGAAAAGAGGATATAAAAGTGTTCACTTTCTCGTGGCTAAAAATGTTGAGCTCCAAGAGATAAAGTGGAAAGAAGGAGTGTCACTTGTGGCAAAGAACAAGTGGCTTGTTTATTCTGGCAGAGATTTGTCAAAGGCAACAGAAATGTGAGAGGCAGCACTGCTTTGGCTCACTGAGACATGGCTTCAGTCTGCAACAGCTGTAAATATATGGGGTCACACCTGAACTTGCAAGATACACAGGATGCCCACAGTGTGTGGATGCAAAGTGTGTGATGCAAAGACCTCAAGCCTTACAAAAGCAAGGCAAGGCCATTGATAAATAATGGTGGAACAGCCTTCAGTCTAGTATATATGGGGTCCTGGGGAAACTTTGTATTCCACTGGAGAATTCCCACTCTAATGCCTTTGCTGGAGATGCAGGAACAGGTAGTTTATTCCAGCAAAGTATGAGGGATGTTTGAGACTAAAAGCTGGGGGAAAAACAGTTTTATTATTCCTTAGATTTATGGAAGTCAGTTCTTTTTGCTACTTTCCACTGATCAGTGCTGCTGTTGTACTATGCCATGTTGGGTCTTCTTATATACATACATGTGTACATATATGCACATTTATATATGTACATTTATATGCGCACAAATACATAAATAGATTGTGTATGTAGATAAATATATACAGGCACATAAAGATAAACACATAAGCACGCACACATATAAATGTTCACCCCAGACTATTGTGGCTGCAGGCCAAAAGAAAACCTTACCTTTAAGGGTGGGCCTATTTTAATGTCTGCTTGGAGTCTCTCATTGCATTCTTGCTTGCACACAGAACTAGTGAGGTCATTGTTTTGCATGTTCTCCTTTAAACACAAATGACAAAAAAAAGGAGGAAGGCTTTGCCTGCTGGATGTGTTCTAGAGAAGAGAGTAGATATGCCACAATTTTTTTTTCACCACATCTGATGTTAATCTCTGTCAACAAACTTTGCCATTACTGAGGCACCAGCTCAACTAAGCTGTTATTCAGGAAGAAGATAAAAATTGAAACATCCATGACATTCTTCCTATCAGCAAGGAAACAGATGATGACAAACAAGGCACCAAGTGAAACTAAAACTGGTTCAAACCATCCAAATTCCTCATACATAATATCGACTTTGGGAGGTACTGTTTCTTAATATTCTTACAGACTACTGGCATGCATTGCAGAATTAAAATGTATCTCAAGGCCTTTGCTCTAAAGTATATCTAAAATGTTACCCACAGAAAAAGGTTGGCTGATTCAGTAATGGAATAATTTTTCTCTTTATCCAGGACAGGACAGAAGACTTATGTCATCTATTTCCTATGTCTTATTTCCTTAAGTCTAAACCTGTATTCATGACAGGTTGTTAAAGAAGACTTAAAGGAGAGCCAAGCCATGCCTTTATGCATTTTCACAGGGATTTTTTTCCTCACAAGGTTATATATATCAGTGAATTGAGAGAGTCTGTCTGTCGTTCAGTTTTTACACAGATGTGGAATGCTATAACACTTACTTAAAGAAACACAGCTGTTCACTTAAATGTCATAAAAGCTGTTATGTGGAAGTAGACTTAATCCTATTTCTCCTTATAGATTTTATTTTCATGTAATCCAGGACTTTTGCTTATCTATAATGTACCATCATTATGACCTAAAAGCCATTATCTTTACATGTGCAGATTGCAAGGGAGGCAGTGAATTTTTCTTCTTCGCTTATTTTTAAATAAATATTGAACAGCCTGTGTTAGGAATTTAGAGGGGGGAAACCCTCACTCTTAAACTAAGGCAGTTGGAAGAATTTTTTCTTCATGGGTCTCCCAGGCAAGCTGTGTGCTTGGTGACCTCTTCTTCTGTCTCTTTCTTCCCTTCTCTATCAGCCAATTTCTCTTCTCTTCTCTCTAATGTCCAACTCTTTCCTCCCCTCTAGGCAGCCATTAAGGACAGGGCTGTTTTTTAAAATTTAGTTTAAGAGACGGGTACCAATGATGAAGATGTGTGTTGCAATGCAGTGAGATAGGAAATCCACCTTTAACGGAACTGGATGTTTGGGAGAAAAGGGGCATCCCTGTGAAACAAGGCTGTTGGTGAGGGGAGCAGCTTTCATTCTTCAGCTTTGCCTAAGTGTCAGTGGGCCTTTGCATGTGCTCACTGGCCACAGTTAATATATGTTATAGGAACCATAACCGCACAAGTAATCTCACCTGGGAAATACAGATAACAAACTTCCATTGAGCATGTAATAAAATAAGAGTGCTTGGACTTGCACTTGCATTTGCATAGGCCCATCAGGTGCCCCCAAAAAGAGCTGCTACCTGATAATTAGACTTTTTTTTTTTTTTAATAATGAAAATAAAATCATAGTAATTTGCAGAGAAGTTGATTTTCACCCCATCTGACTTTCAGTCTGGATGGTTTTTTAAGGTGTCCATATTGATGATGAACTGACTATATAATGGATGGGACTTTCTAAGTGGAGGATCTGAAACAGGGACCTGAGAGCCATGGTTTTAGGACAGGTTTCTGAGTTTCCTGGGATGTGGCAATGCTAATCTGAAAAGTTCTGTGAAAATGTTTAGAGAATTAAATTATAAAAGTAGTTTAGGAATAGGGTTTAAAAAAATAGCTATAGCAATCTTCTGATTTAGTGTTAAAATGTATTCCTTGGCCAATATTTATCCTCCATCACACATTCATATTATCTGCCTGGTAGGTTCAGCACCTTTATGGTCTCTGAGCTTGCCTACACAGCAAAGCTTATGCCTGCTAGGACAGGCTGTGATGATATGACCAATGTGTTCCTTGAAATTGGTTCTCTGCTGTGGGCACCCTGGGGTGGGGTTCACCTCCCCCAGGCATGCTCACCTCCTCAAGGGACATCAGGAACTGCCTGAGTCAGGAGGAGGATTATGCCTGAATCCACCCTTGAAAGGTGCACCCAGGGCTTTGACCACACGCCCCAAATATGCACCCATGGGGGTGGCACGACCTCACCCACCAGCTCAGTAGAGTGAGGAGTTTGCCTCTTTCAGGGTAGCAAATGCTGATCACTCACTATGGGCAACTCTGTGGATAGAGAGGTGCTGAGCTTGAAGAGACTGGTGGGTGCTAAATTTGCACTTTTTAGTTTACTGACCTTACTAAGGAGGTGGTTTTGAAGGGCCATTGGTGAGTTAGGGTTTGGCATGCCTGTTCCCATATAATAAAATTATCCTTCAGCTGTTTATATGAAAGATCAAAATGAGCTGACAGCTGTCACCTATTTATCGTTAATGTCACTGTATTTATTATTTCCTTTAATCCTGAAATCTCACCTTTAACTTATTTTTTATTTTTCAAGAAAATTTTTGGTTTTGAAAAAGCTTGAAAATACAAAGTCAGGGGCACAGAACCAGCAAATAATGTTTCAATATGCACTTTAAAAATATTGCAATTTTTAATGCACCATGTTGCTCATGATTTTTTTTAATTCTTGGTGATGTTAGCAAATAAAAAATGAACAGCTTTTTTTTCAAGAGATGTATGGAATAAGGGGCAGATGCAGAAGAAATATGGAAGGAAATGTAGATGTTTCATTGTCCTCTGTACAATAACAATGTTAAATTTTGTAATGTACTGGAAAAGACGGGAAAAAAGAAAGTTTCATTATTGGATAATAAAGCACTTAAATAAAATGTTTATTTACTTGAGGTCATGAAGGTTCTGTCTTTATAATGATTTTTAATCCACCCACTGCTACTTGTTTGGTATGTTTTAACATTGGATAATAGAACGGAGATGTAGTTAAAGCCATGAAAATATAGAAGTCAGATTTTTTGGGAATTCCTTGCTATATTTTGAAATTAATAAATTTCAATTGATGTGATTTTCAAAGGAAATTGGGCTGGGCTTATTATTGTTACTACCACAATAATCATAGAAAAATTCCAACATTTTGCTAACATTGAGTAGTGCTAACAGCACAGAAGACTTCATTTGATCTTATGTAATGTTTTCATGGTTAATAAGAGATGCATATGACATTTTTGCATGATTGTAAGTGCTGGAATGTCATTGCAGTAGGCATTAACTCCTGCGATTGAAGTTAAGGGAGGGTTTTTTTTTTACATAGCTAATCAAGACTTTAACTGCCCCTGGGGCATTTTAAGAAAATGTTATACTGTACTTAACGAACATTATACTACAAATAAGAATGATATTCCTGTAATTAAAACAGTCTGGATATTGCTTAATGAATGCTTTTCTTATCTTAATGCGTAGGCAGTAAGGATTCATGTAGTTGCCTTTATTAACTTGTGGAGTTAGTTAAAAAGCTGGTTAAAACAGTAAGTCCATATCAGGTCAATATAAAATGCTTATGTAGGGATTTCATTGCTCTTATAAATTCACTAGTTAAAAAATAAACACAGATGCTTGTTTGTGCCATCCTGAGCCATTTTGCAGGGTAGTATTTCTGCCTGTAGACATTTCCAAAGTTAAGTGTTGCCTGGAGCACTGCAGGATTTGTAAGTGTTCTTCTTTATCGTCCGCTTAGGAAATATTTTAAAATTTCCACCAGGCTTGTATTCAAAACCAGAGAGCGGTTGGTTTTCAATTAGTGTGGCCACAATTGCTGTTGAACTAATAGCATTGTGTATTCGTTCCTTTTTTCTGTCATATTGCATCAGCTTTGATGTAATTACAACATTTTCTCTTTTTTTGATGTAATTGCAGTGCATTGTAGTTTTATAGTTCTGTTCTTCACCGCTTTAATATTTACTAATTGCTTGCTAAATTGTTCTTCACTGCTCAGTTATTTGGCTCAGAAAACGTTCTGAATGAGTCCAGTTTAATACAAAATAATTCTTCGACTTAATAATTCCTCTGCATAATATAATAATTCTACAGAATAATTCTTGGTTAAACATAAACCATATTTTTACTTTTAATCTTATTCTGAAAACATCATACAGGTTTGGTTTTTTTCCCCAGCTGAAACTGAGCATCTTTATATTGTTTAAAAGATATTCACCACTTGGATTGCATCTGTATACATCTAAGTCTCAATTTTGCACAAGTGTCTATACAAGAACCTGAAAAAAGCAGGTTGACCCATGTATACCCTAAGAACACATGGAAATCGAACAGTTTCATAATTCAAAATTAATCCCCAGTCCTGAAGGCACTTAAGACATGGTTAACTATAAGTGTTTGACTAGTCCTTTTGATTTCTCTGGGCTAGGCACATGCTTAAGTGGGTTTACAGGAGCATTTTCAAAATGCAGAGAAGACTGCAATATTATTTTCTTTTTCTATATGGTAAAAATATCTGTGCTTTATTTAGTATTATAATTTACCTATGTTTCTAAGTACAGGAATCATCAAATTTTTTGTGGCTTGACTAAGTGACGTAAATTGCAAATCGAGATAAAATACAGTCTACCAATGAAAAATTCTTAGGAGTGTGAAGGTACCTTCAGTTTGTAAAATATCCCTACCACAACCAAAACTATGAAGACAACAGGTTGTAATAAAAAATCAGAAATTCTGAAAGACTCGAAGTGGATGACAAATTCCTTCTTTCTTCTGACTTCTGCATCACTAGTATATTGACAGTCCATTCATTTCCTTCTGCTAAATATTGTCATTCACAACTTTAGTGTAATTTTATTTTAACTCAGATATAAATCAGAAGTGATTTCAAGGACTGTACTGTTTTCCATTTCTCTCACGCCATGCAGACATGGATATCTAACCTGCACTGGCTCTGGTGAACATAGTGGCTCTCTGTTATGGATGACAAGATCATTTTAACAGGCAGGAATGGCACTTTATTGATTCTGACTTTACCAAGTGCCTGTTTCTTATTTTGTATATAACTCATTAGCAGCCTGCTCCTAAACTGCTCAGGAGTCTTTGGATGAGTTTGGGACTCGGACTTTAATCACAGTAATTAGCGTGGAATTTTTGAATCCTGGTCTCAATCTTGACCTTGCAGCATTTAGCCAATGTGCACACAGCTGGGCCGGTGGCTGGGGCTGCAGGAGCTCCATGGTGGAGATGCTCCCGGTGTCCTGGTGTGGGAACCGACGCCGCAGGAATAGAGGGGAGTGGGGAAGAAAAGAGGGCAAAAGCTTGGTCAGTCAGAAAAGAAATTCTGCCCAAATATAGTTACCAATTTTTGTGTGTGTACACCGAGATGGGTGGGTGCAAATTCAGCGTGTGAAAAGGCTGGGGCAGAATTAGGAGCAAGGGAAGTAAGTACCTGATGATAAGATGGAAGGGAGAACTGGAAGAGCCAAGAGTGATTTTGCAGTGACGTAAAGAATCTCTTCAAAGTTCAGCTTTTCTGCAGAGGCCACCAGGATGGGTCTGAATGTATAAAAGGCAACCATTGCAGATGTCTGGGCTTTATATGGTCACTTCCTAAGACAGATTTTGGCATGGGATGTTCCTGGGCAGCTTGTTGGTTATATATGCCTGGTCCTCCCCCTGAACTGGAAGATTCTCAGCCTCTAAAGGCACGCTTTTTCCTCTGTGCCACAAAGCTCTGATAACACTTGGTGCATATTTGTCTGTACACAAAACCCAAAAATACATCCAAAACAATATCTTCTTACTTCTCAATGCACACCCTAAAAAAGGCGTAGTTTTTTTCTAAATCTCTTGGTATTGGATCTTCATCTTTCTTGTGGGATGTTTTTGTTATTTAAAAGGCGTTGCAAATTTCTGTTGCATTTCTCTTAAAAAAATGTAATGGAAGAGTTTCCCTTAAGAAAATGTACAGCTAAACAAAATTTTGTGAAACCTCTTTAGTGTTGTAGATTTTAAAAATGCAACTTAGAAACTGAATTAGTTAAATAAATGAAAACACTTAAAATTTTCATAAAACAAAAACTGTCCATACTTGGTGTTTATTTCTATATCTTTATATTTAGGAAGATGGAGAAATCAATTGTTATCTTAACTACATGTTCCTTAGGTGCAAGTGGCAAAGTGAATGTGTTACAGACAGACAGAGCCCATTGCCCTGCAGTGCTGTGGGTCTGATTTAGCAGCAGAAAGCATCCCAAGAAGCCAGATACTTTGTCAATGGTAAAAGCAAAGCGAGATACAACTCAGCTCGAGAATAGTTTATGGGCATGATGAGTTATTCAAAGTTATCCACACCGTAAGGAAGGGAGCAAAGCCTCAACTGTATGTCACATATGCTGAAGCTCTCCAAGACAGGACACCAATTAACCTTGGATGATAGCAAACACACACACGCACACAGGCTGCCCGAGAGGAGCAGCCTGTTGCCATTAGTAGGAAGCAGCAACCCTTGTCACCCTGAGCCATTATTTAAATCTCTTTTAAAATTCACTTCTTAAGTCAAAGAACTTAGCACTCTCCTCTTCCTCACAAACAGACTATTTTTGCTGCCCTGAAAACAGGAGACGTTAGTAATGTGAGAAGCCAGTGGTCCTTTTATTTTTATCTTAGCTGTCTAATTTGGCCATTTTGAATTGAGAAGAAAAAAATGCCTGATCTTCAGTCAAAGCAATTTAAGGCATGATGGAGCTCTGAGTGAACCAAAACAACAGGGTCAAATGTAGTTGAAAGAACATGATGGGGTAAATAAAAGGTCTCTTTTTTTTTACATTTAGTGCTGGTGGGAGGAGAAAGTTTGGTTAACTATTTAACCTATGATAGCCTTTTATCATTTTATGGCTTAGGGGTCCATGATTTTAAGCCTTTGCCAGTAAGTTCCTCGTTTTGTATTCGGTCTTTTCTCTGGTGCCCAGTTATATGACTTACATTGATTTATTTGAGATAGGAAAAAATTATAAATAGCAGACAGAGACACATATTTTTCCTAAAATTACTTTCCAGTAACTTTGGATTTGGTGCTCAGTTTTCGTTTCCACTCACACTTTTCTGTGTCATGATTTTTTTTTTTTGATCAGTGGGGCTCTCCTTCCCCATTTGGTTCAGTTCTCTGTTTTCTGGCTATAATGCAATGTGTCCTGATCAGTTGGAGTGAGTTCTTGTGAAAGGTCACTTGGAAGCCCCCTTTTCATTTCTTCCTGCTGCAGTTTTTCCAGCAGGCAGGCGCTCTCAGGACCAACCCCCTCCAATCTGTCCCTTTTGATATCCAAAGCTGGTTGTTACGGGGGTTAAATTTCTTAATTCGCTGAGTTTTTGTGAGCGCTTCTTCAACTCACCACTCTCAGTCCCCGCAGCTGGGTGCAGACCGCCTGTCTCCCTTAGGATGCTGTGGAAGTGTTAGGGTTTATTCTTTCACCTTCTTCACACTTTTGGGGGACCAATTTTATACCTTTATGTCTTCCATCAGCTTCAGGGGAATTAATCTTCACATTACATCTGTGCGAGATAGTATCAACCTTATGGTGGGAAGTTTAAAATCAGACAAAGCCTCTCCTGGTAAAGAAAACTACTTGTCAAGAGATCTCAAACCATGAGAGCTGGTGGCTTCTGCCTGCCCTGGCAAGGGCTTAGGTTTGGGGGGGTTTCTTAATTAGTTTTTTGAGGGTCAGGGAAATGACCGTACTGAGTCTGGAACAAAGGAAGAAATCAAAATGTAAAGCTGAGTGTTTGGTATGTTGATAACCTCCCAGTTTTAATTTCAGCATAATTGGATCAGGGTTAGCAGCAGTTCTTACGTAAAGTTCCTTCCCTTACATTTTATTCAAAAGTAAATGTCATAACTCTTCACTTTTAACCTAAGTGTTTTCTTTTTCTTCCTTTTTTTTTTCCTAAAGAAGAGCTGCTTGCTTTACCCGGATTTATTTCCACTAGGAGAGCACTAAGATTTTGGGGACCTGTATTCTGATGGTAAAGCTTGTGACATGAGCTTTTGTTTTCTGTTCGAGGAAATGTTAGCATTTTTTCACATGTTAACTTTTTAACAATTACAAGGAATTTCTTTTCCTTGAAAACTGCTGTCCTTTTCTTTTTCCTCCCCTTTTCTCTCTTCTTGATATTTTTATTTCCCTTTTATATGGAGACTTGTAGATTTTGTCACTTCAAACGTTAGCTGTTCCTCCTCTTTTCTTTTGCTTTACAATACACACTAGGAGATTTTTTTTTTTTGCATATTCCTTCCCTTTCTCTGTGAGATATTGAAGTTCACCAAATTTAAAACACTACAGTATTTAGAATCCCCGCAGTGCCATTTTAAGTATTTGGACCTGGAAAATGCCCCAAGTAATAACTACCTGAATTGCTTTTAATTACACAATATAGCTGCATCATTTTACTTCAGATTCTTTTTGATTGATGCTGTAAGGCAATTGTAACCATGGATGATGGGATTAAGTGCCTCTTGAAGTGACTTTAGCTTCTTGTGGGAACAAAGGGAAAGAAGAGAACACTTAGTCTCTTTTTGAGTGAACAGCCTTTTTTCACTTGCTATATAAAGAAATACAATTAACAAACATTATCCCCAGAGGTGAATTGAAATGTACATGCGGACAATAACCGCTCTTGACTGCAATTAGACATATATGATCCGAGGTATTTTGGCCATTCATTAGTGCTAATTGTTTGAGAAACAAGCCCAGAGAACAAATGATTAAAATGTTAGTGCCATAACCAGGATTATTAGCATGTGTGATAAAATGCATGTGCCGCAGCTGTACCAATAAAACTCTCCAGCGAGTCGCTTTGATTCGACAAATACTCAGCGCGGCTGCGAGCCCTTCGTATTTGCACAGGGCCTGCTGATGTTTATAACAAACAACTTGTATCTTCTTTTCTTAATTAGAAAGAATTACTATGCAAATTGTGGGGCTTTGTAATTCCATAGAAGTTTCCTTTGTTTTTGGCAGATTATTTGTGTGTGGTGGTGTGCTACTCGCGGGTAAATTTAACACAGGAAAACCAGGATGTTTTCTCCAGAGTGGGTTTTTTTTTTTTTTTCACGTATTGCAGAAATAATTTGTAGGAGGTTTTCCTGCTGGGTCTTTTTCAGGGGGTGTTGTGGATCTTGGATCACTTCTGTACTTTCACAGCTCCACAGATATCATGGTATACAGTTACATGCACAGAGATCAAAAATACATGTTGTGGAAATTATCCAGATTTTTTAATAGTTTTAGTGAAATGGTCTAAAAATGCTCTTTGCAAACGCTTTGCCAATACTAAGCCAAAGATTGTAAAAGGAAAGATTTGGCCTACTGAGCAATGAATATTTTTCTATGTGTTTGGCAGATTTTCCAGGGCCGATTTGATTTAGCAAATAAACAGAGAACAGAGGCACAGGTTAAAGTGCTGGAAATCACTTGTGCGAGTACTTTACTTGGTGAGCTATATGTTGTTGACTCCAATGTGACTGCACAGGTGCGTGCAGTAAAGTATGTGTATGAGTATGAGCAATGCTGGAATGCGAAAATGCAGTTTACAGCAGGGAAATTTGCATAATTTGGGGTAATTTCACTGTTCGTAGTCACACTGTATGGCTGCCATTGCAAACTGCAGTGTCCCTTAGTAGTCAAATAGGTTTTCTTTTCTCCTTTCTGAAGATGAACTATTCACTCTTGGGTGAAATGGTTCTCAGAGGACCATGAGAAACTTTAACTTGCCAGCTACTTTTACATATTTGATGAAGACTTTAGTAGAGTGTTATGTTTGCTGAAGAAATTTAGCTTTATTTCCAAAACCCAAGAGCACTCAGCATGCTGCCAGATGCTATGAATGAAAATATGCTGCTGTAAAACAATTTAATGAGCATTACCCAATAGCCTAGTCCTTGTTTCAACTTACAGTGCTTAAAGGAAGAAACATTGTCTTAGCAAATTCACTTGGCTTTTGTCCATGTGTTTAGTTTAAAACATAGTCAAGCTTAGTTTGAATCATTAAAATACTTGGAGCCAGGAAACATATGTAAGATTTTCCTCCTCTTTATGGCACAGGGTTAACAGTATAATCGAGACTGCAGTGCTGTGTGGGTTTTTTGTCCTAAAAAAGCAACTGCTGGGGATTTTTTTATTCTATCAAAATAACAGAAGTCAAGATAATCAGGAGAGTGTTTCCTACCAGAGTAGCTAACTGCTCATATACGGAGCACCCCAAGCCTTGCCACTGTTTAAAATAAGTCTATAGACAAATGGATCTATTAATTAATCCGTCTTCCTCTGCTTTTTTATTGTAGAACATAAAATATGATTTTGCAAGGAAAATGCACAGTGATGATTAAAGAATATATGTCAAAGAATTAGCATGTGATACCATTTGCTGCAGTCATACCTAAAGATACTTGTTGAAAACTCTTATTTTGTATTAATATTTCTAGAGGTGTTACTTTTGAAAGAAGAAGAATTTTGTGTTGGTCCACTTACACCAGCTCCTGCTGTATATATATTTTTTCCTCTCCATACCTTTTGAAAAAATATTTCTTCTTCAACTTGCTAAGATATCCCACCAACAGTATATTTTTAATGATAATTTGTGACCTGAGAAACTGGTTGTTGGAGCCCATGAGGCTAAAAGTTGTTTAGGTGAGGGGGAGATACCAATAGTTACCAGGCAGTAGCATTTCCAGCATTAAGCCTATTAAGTGATGGCATTTTAATAGATTAAGTCTATCACTTCTTTGGAGTCAGGTGATCTGCTGAGGAAGCTGTATTGCTCCTCCATCTAAACACAAGTTCATAGACCTGGATGGTGACACTTGACTAAATCTGGTCTGCAGGTAATGGTCTTTCAGCTACACAGCACTACACACCATTGTGTGTGATATGCAGAGCAAGGCTGCCTTCATGGGGCTTGCAGCAGTGAGAGGGAAAACGGCTGGTCAAACGGCCCTTGGTTTGATGACAGCCCAGAAGAAATCCTGGGAAACATGTGTGACAGAAGATACATCTCATCTCAGCATGCTCTGAGATTATGGTGTTAGCCACGTCTATCAGGTTTCTGGCGGGTTGGAGGGTTGGTGAGAGGCAGTCATTAAGGGTGCTTCAGGGGCTGCTTGGCTCTAGGCTGGAGTTAACTATTAATGGGCTGAGCTCTTTGACTCCTTTGTGCCCTTGGGAACCACAAGGCTGAAGCCATCAGAGAAAGAGAATAGAAACTAATCACTTTTGTTCTCTCATATATGTTAAGGGAAGGACTGCAGACTTCTTTACTGACCTCTGTGTCACACTGAAAAGAGATCCTCCTCTTTCCATTTGAGATAAACCACTCTTCTACCTAGTCCTTGTTCTCCCAGAGTGTACTACTGCAAGAAAATGAGATTAAGTGGATTTGTCTAGCAGCCACTTGAATTGCCACAAGTTCTGTTACCATCCCCACTTCAGCCTGAAGCAGGAAATGTGGAGTAGTTTGTGAGAGAGAGCCAAAGACAGTACTTTGGAGGGACTGAGTAAATCTCAGTTGCGTTTCTCCAGGTGTAGATAGGACCTCCGCCACCTGAGTCTTGAAGCTGTTGCTATTATTAATGAGGGTCATACTGGCACTTTAAATAAAATAATTTCTATTTAACTGCCAAGGTGTCCCATTTCTTAAACTGAATTAAGCATTACCAGAAGAGCCTGGCAGTGGTTTTTGTGGGCTCTTAAAAAGGATCCACACAGGATAGGCAGAAATGCAGCAGATGAAATGACAGAGTAATTTTCCTTTTCAATTTAGTTTACTGAGGTAAAATGTGATAAAAGCTTTCTTCATATTTTTAACCCAAGTTTTATATTCAGCTTTTAGGGTGCACACTCTAGGGAAAGAGAGGGTTCTTCAACAGATTCAGCTTAGAAAGGCGAGTATTACAGCAGTCTGTCAGTGACATACCACATTGGCTCTGATTTAGATTGACTGAACTCGTTTCCAAGCATTTGAGAGTGTTAGTCATGTTTGCTTTGAAGAAAACCCACGTGTGTGTAGCCATGTGTCGTCCAAGTCGAGCAACTTGGGAAACATTATTAAGAGGGGCATAGGAAAATGCACGGGTCCCTGACATGATGCGATAATGACATGTTCAGCATGGTGCTAGGAAAGCTTTGCATTATTCAAAGTGCTGAATAATATACATGATAATGCATAGTGGTGTTATATGGTAGGATTTTTTTGTGGTGTAAGTGCCTTGTGCTTAGTATGAAGGTAAATTGTCTTATTTTGTCCTCATTTTTGATGTAGCAGAATAGGCCTGGGGGGTATAGCATGCAGTGGGGAGGAACAGGAGCAGGCAAGGGGTTTTTTTTGGAATGCCAAGAAACACAGTGGCACCCTCTATAATTTACTTCTCTCTGATTGTAATTATGGAGCAAAGCAAGCTCCCATGGCACTCAAGAGCAGCCTCCTCTGGCAGCCCCACAGCCTCCAAGTGCACTAACCCAGCTCCTGCCTGGAGCGGGTTAGCTGGGCCCTCACCAGGAATGTCTGCACGTGGTGGAGGCCACCCCAGACCTCACACCTACAGGCCACAGGGATGTTATCCTCTCAAACCATGTGGCACCAAAGGCTCACACCTGCACTGAAGTGTGGTGCACAAAGCATTTACAAATTTTAAAGGACACCACAGCCAAAAACCTGCTGCTGATGCTGGTGGGTTTATGAACTCTGTCAATGGAAGTCTGTGCTGTGTATCTGAAGGTCTGAAGAGAATAGCGAGGTTCCACACTACATGGGGTTTTCATTCTGTTTTCTTCATTTCCCCCTCCATCCATCTTGCTTATTTAAAATTTCCATGCAAATACATTTGTTGATATAATGTTAAGGTTGCAAAATGAACTTCACAAACCTGTGCTTGTTTTAGCCACGACCCCTGCTTCATTCACAGCATTCATGGCATCCAGCTCCTGGAGGAAATGTGGTAGATAGCAGCCTCCTCCCTAAAGAAATCTTGATCCTTTCCTGGCACAGTCTGCATCCTACAGAGGAGTCCTGTGACAGGGAAAAAAACAACCACCACCTTTCTGTATTTCATAACTTGCCATAGCACCCAGAACAGGCAGTGTAATTAAGGCTGCATGGATAAGCCTCAGCCCTGGCAGGTCTTCAATTATGTTTGCAACTTCTATTGAACACAGTGATTTTTGAGGTTTATATTGTAATTAACTGTAATATTGATATCTCCCAAACTTGGCTCTTCCAAAGGGAAAAAAATACATAAATATCCCAAAACCAGCCACTATCTAGGTAGGAATGTTTTGCTCTTAAAACATAGTCAAGCATAATTTACAGCATTGCTACCAATAGTCTAATTTCAACAATATCCTTTACAGGGTGGATTCTCCCCTGCCAGCTGGTGTTCCTAAGCTTAGTTATCGCTTCACATCATCACACAAGTATGTTCCCAGACGGGCTGTGCTGTATGTACCTGCGGATGATGAAAAGAAGATAAGAAAAATCCCATCACTAAATGTAGATTGCGCAGTGTTGGACTGTGAAGATGGTGTTGCTCTGAACAGAAAGGTAATTAAAAATTGTTTGTGTGATATAATCAGCACTAAGAGAACTTGTGGAAAAACATTGCCTTTGCCTTGGGGAAGTGACAACCAGAAAGACAAAGATAACTCTTAAGATATACAAAGTAATGTCACAGTGATAGGCTTTGTGAAGGCGTTGGGAAAATCTGGTTACCCAGAACTCAAAGAGATCCCGTGTGAGTAAGCGGGGAGGGAGTTTTGCAGGAATACAGAACTGGGCATAAGCTGTCATCACAGAAGAGTGGGAGATACTGTTATTATTGCAACACATTTCTTAGGGAAGAGGAAGAAACAGTCTGTAAGAAGAGAAGTGGGAAAGGAAACGTTAGTTCAGAATCACCAGGTGGGCGATTTGTTATTGAAATAAAAGCATCTTCAGATTGTGAGCAAAACAGCATGTGTCTGGGTTTGAGCCTTGGGGTGTTTGGAAAGATATACTTTCCAAAAAATGAAATTTTGGGGGGAATTGCTGTTAGGGATGTTTCTCAAGGAAGAAGTTAGATCATGAGCATATCAGTGTTTGGAATGGGGATGGACAGCAGGTTGGGAGATAGATGTAGATGTGTCAAGTACCTGTGCCAAGTTTTTGTTAACATTAAACTGTAGAAAAAGAGAATTAATCTAACATGCATTCAGTTTCACTTGCAAACAATTTTTTTTTAATATATGGAAGTAACCATTTTAGTATGCTCCACGTCTTAGAATCATAGAATCATTTAGATTGGAAAAGACCTTTAAGATCATTGAGTCCAACCTTATATGTAACTGCCAAGTCAGCCATCTTAACCAATGTATTCAAGAAACTGGTGCAAATGTTTCCTAGTGAAAGCTATTTCTCAACCGGAATTTAGGTTTGCTGTCACATTGTTTTCATATTTGTTGGTCTTCCTAACTGTGTCTCCATGCTTCAAACTACAGCAAGCAGTGTTTATGGTTTGAGTACAAATGTCTTGTCCAGACAGTTAGGAAAACAGGCTTGAAAATTTTCCCATGTCTTTTCAAAAATGTGGATGAAATTTTATTCCTTTCTTTTTCTTGTGAGTTAATGCATTCCAGAAGGGCTCTCTTGGATAGTGCTCTCTTTAACCTTCACCTCTTTACAGGTATGTTGGAAAGGAAAACTTTTACAGGGTTTGCATATTTTAATTCTGGAAAGTGAAAATAGCACTGCTGGATGTTCCTGTGTGCTGCTGAAGATGATTGGAAAGCATTTTTCCATTGCTAAAATTCTGTGTTGAAAGACTAAGATTATATCTCCTGTCACAGTGAATCAGTATTGTTTCATCACATTTCAGAGGCTGCTGCTGTAAGATGATACAAGATATAGTTGTGTGCCAAACTGAAGTATTTTTAGGTGCAGTTTAATTATATCAGATAATTTATAGCATAAGCATTTATTTGTAATAAAAAATGACAGAAAACCAAAATTTATTATCAAGATGACAAAGTTGACAGTAGTAATTTCTCAAGGGTGGTAAAATTCTAGCTCTGTTGAAGTGAAGCTGTGCCACTGGGTATAAGATTTCAGAGAAATTAGGGGGAAAATTGGTAATGGAAACTTGAGATGACAGATGAGCCCCTGCCTGAGCTTAAATGCAAAATGAAAGAAGACAGGATGTAGAAGTGGGGACAAGCTACCAAGAAGCAACAGAAAAGTTGTGGTCCAGGCTCATAGGAACAGAGTGAGGAAGTTCAGAGGTTGTCTGGAATCAAAACTGGTGAGGGATGAGCAAGACAGCTAAAATGGCTACTACAAGTGTGTCAGCAGTAAAAATGAGAAGGAAAACCACTTGAATGGATGCGCTGGTCCATGAAATTTCAGGCTTTACTGTTAGAGTCTGCCCAGTCTCAGGCCTAGAAGCAAAATTCAGGGGAGGCAAGGAGAAGCCACAGTAGAGGAGGGTGGCGTTAGAGTCTATTTACATAAGCTGGTCTATGGGACCAGAACGGACACACTGGAGGCCTCTGAGGGAGCTGTCATGTGTCATCATGAAGCTGCTGTCTGTCATCACTGAAAGGTCAAGGCTGGGGGATGTTCCTGAAGCCTGGAGAAAGGCACCCAAAAGGCCCTGGGTGCTGTTGTACAACAATCTGCACAGGGTCAGTGGTGTATCCTTGCAGCAAAGGTGGCCAACCAGCCCCAGGGCCGTGCTGGCACAGTTGCACCCTACAGGTCTGGGGAAGGGGGCCTTCCCCTCCACTTGATTTTGACAGCCTCTTTGTGGAGTCCCTGTGCCAAGGTGTGGATCCCAGGCCAAGAGAGAGGCCGATCAATGGGAAGGAACCGATAAAGGGCCATCAGGCTGATCTTGGCACTGGAGGAGAGGCTGAGGGACTGAGTTTCTTCATCCTGGAGATGAGATGGCTGAGTTGGGTCTTGATGGACACTTTGCTTCCTGAGGGGAGCTGAAGGGATGCAGAACCAGACTCTTCTCAGGGGAGCTCAGAAATGGTACAAGGGAAAAAAACTGGGCACAGGTTGAATGAGCGGAGATGCTGACTGGAGACAAGGGAAAAATGTCTTGCCCATACAGGTGGTCAGAGACTGGAAGAGACTATCAGTGGTGTATCCTCCCTCCCTGAGGGTATTCAAGCCTTGGCTGGATGAAGTTATGATCAGCCTGGTGTAGAGCAGTAGTTAATGCTGCTTTGAGGTGGTCTCCTGAGATCTCCTCCAACCTGAATTAGACTGCATGATTGCATGATTTAGTAGAGAAGCCTAATTCAAAGTGATTGGAAGTTTGAATTTCATTTTTAGATCTGCCACAGATACTCAGGAAGAGTTTGAGACTTAGGTTCTATGAATGTGAAGCTGAAATTATTATTGCTCTTGCAGCTTAATTTATTAATGTTTATGAGGTGTTTGGAGACTTTGTGTGAAAGATATGTCAAGAACATGCATTGAAGTACAGTGTTCAGTGGCCCATTGCAAATGGGTCATTTCAAACTGAGGGGAAAAAAACCCACTAGGAAATACAGCAACCCTGAGTCTGTCCTTTATTCATTATTCTTAAATAGTACTGATGAATTTGACTATTTATTGCTGTGCCTTATATTACTTAAAATGCTACTTACGGACTTCCTTCAAACTGCTGCAGAAATGTTGAATTTGGGGAAAACCAGGACCTGACTGAAGGTTCACAGTGCCTTGGGCCAAACTTGCCTGTCTATGGATCTTCTTTTGCGTGAAGTCCAAGCAGCAAGGTTGAACCACATCTAATGGGTCTATTTTAAAAAGATGCTGTGTGGTTTATCTTAGGATTAAGTTGAAATTTGACAGATCAATAATTTGGCATGTCAGCAGCTCTATTTGCTTGCTCATTCAGGAAGAAACGAGGAAGATGAGCTTCCTATTACTGGAACTGCATTTGCAAAACTGCATTTGGTTGCAGTAGCAGCTTTTGAAGCTGCAGCCTTAAAATAAAAATATTTAACTATTTTTTATGCAATATTTTCTCTCAATGAAGTTTTGAAATATTTCCTTCCCTGTGCCTTACCCTCACAATTATGTTTTCTATTGTCTGACAGAGAGCAGCAGATGAGGGGAACCCATTCCCATACCCTATTCTGCTTACCGTTTCAGTGCCTGCATTTCTTACCTTCAAGAGCTACAGCACTGACTACAACTTCAGGCGTCATCTCTTTCTCCTTCTTTTCAATCTTATTATCTAGCTGATATTTTGACTAAAACAGAAAAACAGAAACAACCTCATGGCATTCACAAGGAGAAAACTTTTCAGTCAATTTTCTGAGGAAAGCCAGTGGGAAGAAACGGCTAAGAAACAAAGTTGTTATAGTATGCTGAGTACTAACCCTGAAAGTAGGGTTAGACCTGATCCTGGTATGGGTAGCACAGGGGCTTTTGCAACACCTTTGGGACCAGGCAGAACAGTAGGAGGCCATCAAAAATTCAGAATGGGGAAGGTGGTAGGAAGATATGCTGGTGTTGCTGAAAATTTCTTTTACAAAGGTAGCTTTAGTCTTGCTGAACATACCCTACAAGTATTGCTGTTCTCAAATCCTGGTTGGGGATCTACATGCTGTTTTTAGAGGTTCAGATGCATAATGTCACGTGATGTAGACTGTCAGCTGCCTCTCAAGTTTTCTGACTCTAAGACATTGGGTATTTCTGCAACAGAAATTTAAGTTTTGGTTGTGGGAACAATTGAATATTAGTAAAAGGAAGTTACCTTCTCTGAGGTATTCACAGACAAAGATAGATTTTCTTCATCACTGATGTACATGTGAAGTTTCTCAAGTGTTATACATTTTAAAGAAATTACTCAGAATTATGGGCTTGGTGACATTTTAAAGTGAACAGTTCAAATAAAAAAATCTAAAACTATAAAATTAGAAATAATACAGATTGCAGTGCTGATAGGTCACAAATGCATCATGCTCTTAGAGACAAAAATAGCCTGAATCTATTTCAGCTCTTCACAGGAAAAGGTCTGAATATGCCTTCATTTTGATTGTAAAAAATAATAAGGTTTTAAAAATGGCTGCATTGACATGCTTGTGTGATTCATATAAGCCAGCATGCTGAATTACATCTTATGAAATTGAAAGATCTCTGTGTAGGAGCTGAGCTGCCTCAAGGGGTCTCAGCCAGGCCAGCAGTCCCTGCTATAGCTTTCCTCTGTAGAGCTGCATTACTCACTGTGCTTGTAGGTCAGGTGGATCTGTTATCAGGTGGAAAAGTTTTCCTGTTGGAGTGAGGAAGATTTCCATGTCAGTGCGTTCATTTTCCAAGGACATAATGAGCCAAGATTTTGTAGTTAGTTCCCATGGGCTAAGTAAAGTTACTGCCCTTACAAAAGAGTTTTCTAGAACTGCATTTTTTCCAGCAGGATCCTGTCTTGTTGGTGCTGTTCTTCAGAGCATCCATGGAGTGTTAGCTGCCAGGTCAACCTAGCAAGAGAACAGTTGGGGTTGCTACTGTAGTCTTTCTGTATCTTTCTGAGTCCTTGACAAGAATTCTGGAGAATTTTGATGCCTCCAAACCAATGCTACTTGTGGCTTTGTCTTCTTTGTGGTCTGCAGGGTGGTTTTGAAAAGCTGGGATAATAGGGTGCACTCTGCCGCTGCCTATAGTGTGCCATCAGGCCAGGCAGGGCACAGTCCCTCCTGCCAAAGATGGCCTTTGAAAATTCTCTCAGGCAAATTTTGGAAGTGCTAGGATTTGGCCTTTTCTTTCCATGGGGAACGCTGGTGTTATAATTAAGAATCAAAACAAAGCCCCATGTTCCCTCTGCTCATGTTTGTTTTTTTTTTTATCAGAGGTGTAAAAGCAATTCCTTGGAGTGTACATATGGCTGAGAAACGTCTGTGCACTCCTTTAGCATAAAAGACTTGAAAATAGGGAATTTTATTGTTGATCCTCGGGAACTATATAGACCTCATTCATCCAATAAAAAATTATTGATATTCAGGGCTGCACTGTAAAATTATGTCAGACTGATTAGAGTTTAAGCTCCTAAGCTTTATTTAATGTGAATTGTCATTATGTGGCTTTGTCTCTTTTAGAAAAAAGTTGCTCTCTCCTCCAACACTTAAGCAAGAGAAGCTGGGGAAGAGGAAGCCTCAGCTCTCTCCTTTCCCCATGTCCTTTCCTTGAGAGAGGAAGTGGTGGCTCCTGAGCCTCTTCTGTTCTCCCCAGTTTCCTCAGCAGTAAGGGGAAGTTTGATTGTGTTAAGGGAAGGTATAGGGAAAGACCTATTTGACTAATCTGAAGCATGTCCTCTTAGAATCGTAGTATAGATGCGTTCCTACCTAATATCATGGAGCCACTTAAAAACTCATTGTGCTGTGTCATGGACGAAGGAAAAATCAGTTAATTCTTTTGAATTGTCTGTTCTAAAAAATAGGATTAAAGCCTTGCCACCTTTCAAAGTGTTCCATTATGAATAACACATATGTAAGAGATGACTCTTAGTTCATTAAAGTTAAGAGCAGATCATCCACAAACATGCTGATTTTATGGAGATTTCTCCCTGTGAGAATGCCCCTCCATCTCTCTAGTGATCTGATCCTGGAGTCAGAACAAACAGCACGCCGGAGAGAGGGCATCCTTGCCTACCATTTTTCCCTTAATCTGAGACCTTCTGACCTTTTTATTCCTTATCATTGATGATAAGAGTCTCTTGCATATGAAACAACACTTCAGCTAAATTCAGGGGTGGAGATAAATACATAAAATGGGTCAGCATGGTATACAAAAAAAATTTGAGGCTTTCTTTGTTGAGATGTGTTTCCTTATTGATGTTATTGAAGGATTTTATAGTATTAGTGGAAGAAAGCTCCAGTTGGTTTCCATAAATCTCTAGTTACTTCAATTAAAACCAACAGTTTTCTGGTATTATATGATGATAATCTCTTTTTTTTTTTTTTAATAAAGCCATGTTGGTTAGGATTTATCAATGCTGCAGGTATTTCTCTAGGCTCATAGTGAGACTGTTAGCTAGTACTTCATAGGCACAGTTGCATGAAACATTGATAACTAGGTTATTTTACCAGGTCTTTGCTTTATTTATAATAAATTAGTACTGTACCTAATTGTATTCCTCCTACAGGGAGAAGGCTTGCTGATAAAGTGTGTAGAGAATGATTAAATGTACACAGGCGCATAGTAGGGTGACTTCTTTTCAAAAGATGCACAAAATTAAAATGGGAATGCTGCTTTCCCCAGTGGCTTGCCATTATTAAAAGTCTGAGTAGCATGGGAAATTTTTTCTGTAGGAATTGGGGAGTCCAAAAGTCTCTCTGGTTTATTGTAGGGAAGCTGAACTGTGTGGTGAAACTCTGTAAGGCCTTTTTGATCCTTGAAGAGTTCTGATGAATATACATTTTTATGGAAGTTGTAAAGTGTTTTCATTTCCTCATTAATCCCACCATGGTCCTGGAAGAACTGCCACTCCTCGGTACTGACTGTGACAATAAAAGTTTTTGTTCCTATTGTTTTACTCTACAAGCCAATCATCTTCCTTACATAAAGATTTGAGGATTCATAAGGAGATCGCAATATTCAGCAATTTTCTTCTTAATGAGCTCAGTAATGCCTGTTTCTTTTTGAGCAGAGCCTTTGAATTGCCAGTTATTTCTTTTCCACTGATTCAGATGTATCCAGTTAAGTTTGACTTGGACATCTACCGATACAACTATTACTGCTGACAGAATGGTGTCTAGAAACTTAGGGAAAATGTCTTGGCTCAGTATTAACAGGGATTTCAGACAGGAATATATTAATAGACCTGGGAAAATATTTTAAAACATACAGTTAATATTTGTATGGACTTGTAAGCCTTCAGCTTTTGTATGTAGTCGACTGTCTGCAGGCACATCAGCACACCTGAGTACTGAGGGCTAACTGCAGGACTAGAGTGTGTTGCTACACATTTCTGGACCAAGTTTCAGTATTTCATCTGTTCACGTGGCTAGCTACACAGCCAATGAGCACCTATCACTTAGTTTGAAGGGAGCTGTTGAGTTTCAAGTGTGCTACAGAAAACCAAGCTAGTACTAAAAAGTTCAGTTTACATGGATAGCTAAGAAACAATCTGTGGGATCAAATTTGGGCACTTTTTTGTATGCAAAGCCATGAACTGTGCTGTGTTGTGGTGTGGTGTTGTTGTGTTGTGTTGTGTTGAGTTGTCAGGGCTGCAATGGCACCAGGAGTGAGGAAACAATAAAGGTACTGCCCCTGTCTTGGTCACAAGGGTACTCAGCACTTAACACCATTTGCTGCAGATCTCCTTTGCTCTGTTTTGTTGGCAATGAGTAGGCATTGGAATGTGTTCGTGTATCCAAGTTTCTATTGTAATTAATCTTGAAACCTAGTCTTGAACTGAAGATTTCATTGTGCTCATAGCCAGTAGCCCATTCTGCTTATTCTTCCTCATTACAAAGCCCACACTTCAAAAAGAGAGTGGCAGGTGAAGAGTGAGGAAACCCACAGACCCCCGTTAGGAGGGGCATGGACCAGGAAGTGGTAGGACACACAGAGTATACAGCCCTTGCCCTCTTGGGTAAACTAGTCTACAAGATATCTCTGTGGTCCCAGGTACTGGTACAGTGGTTCTGTGCTCTGATTTGGGCAAGATAGGTAGGGAAGAAAAGGTGGAAATGCATGGTACTTTTCCCAATGCATTGGTGCCATCAAAGCTGGATCTGTCCCACAGAAGAGTGGGAAGAACCTCAGAGATACTCAGAAGATTATGGGGAAATCCGTAGTTTATTTTACCAAACTGTTTAAACAATACCTGTTCACCTGGGGTTTAGTAGTGTTATTAGGTAGCAAAACAAGGAAATGTGGTGAGATGCTGGGTAAGAAAAGAATTTTGATGTCAGGTGGAGAAACAGCATAACCATATATGTGGAAGTTGCAGATGAAGGTGAGGGTGTGTGTTGACGTGGCTAGGCTTGGGAATTTTGGCAGGTGTCAGCTGCCAAGACTCCCAAAGAAATATGATGTTTAACATCTGTATCTTTGGGTTCATCTACTGTTCTTCTGGAGACCAGATAAAAGGATCCTAGTACTCAGTGGTGGTACCACCCCTACCTATGCAAAAAGCCTCATTTCCATCCACTGTATGAGCAGGAGTCCACAATACTGATGGTGCTATGGATTCTGCTGTCCTTATTCAGATAACATTTCACAATGAATTAAGGACATTTGTGTCTAAAGTAGTAACTCAGAATTAAGCCCTTAGGGAGTTTGAGTTTCTTCCTGCTATACACCAGGATATATTGAATTGAAAGCATGTGAACTGTGCTAGTTGTGAAATAAGCATAGAACCATCTAAAGCCAGCCTTTTATTTCCACCATGAATCAAACCCATGCCATTACATCCCTTTAACTTGGAGTGGAGCAATTTATCTCTGTTCAACAGAAGACAAAACACATGGATTATGATTTCCTAAAGCCCTGGTTTTTACATGTTCTCTGAATTACTTTCTTCTCCAAATTGTGAAATACTCTAAAGCTGTACTTTATACGCCAAAAGAATATACTTTCATGGAACAAGCTGATACCCAAAATCTCTGGCTCATCGATAGTGGAGGGCATCCAGAGCTACAAATCTAATGTGCACTCATATACAGAATAGAACACAATATGCAAGTCTTGTGGTTTTTCTAGTCCCTGTCATAAAAGCCATAACAAATGGGGATGGAGCATTAGGAACGGTATACATTTTTTATCCCCATCTAAACCTGCACAGCTCTGCTGGCTCCACAGTATGCAGTAGGTTCTAGAGGCTTGAAAGCTCTTAATGCATCCCTAGGTTACACATTGCCATGGCCAGAGTTTGGGCTTCCAAGCAAGAAATTCTTTCACAAAGAAGTGAAAAACTTCCACTTTTTTTCTTCATTATGGGTAAGTCAAAACATCCAGCTGCATTTGAAAAGCTGCTGTTTTGACAGTGGTCTTTATAGCTATATAGAACACGTGCAGTTGTTAGCATATCTAAATGTACTGTCCAAAGTATATTGTAAAAGTCTCCAAAAACAGCTGCACAGGTCTGCAAAGCCAGCCTACAGATTCAGATGTTAATGTCAGCTGCTTTGCCAAGGTTGATCATCTTTCTTTTTGGCTATAATATCACAAAATGAACTGCCTTTTTGTCTGTCACTAAGGAAAGTGATAAGCTGATTGTGGAGTCTGATCAGCACTTTGCATCTTTTTGAAAGCATAAATGAAATTCTACTGTTTTGTGAGTTTGACTAACAATTTCTGTCTTTAAGGCAGCTTGGTTGCTCTGAGATTGCTGGTTTAACTCCTGCATAACATAGTGCTGCCTACTGTGGATCGCTGTAATGGCTCTTTTGCTATCTTTCTTTCACTGCAGTGCAGTAGGGCTACCCTCTCCAGAACAATGTACTTACCAGTTATTTCAAGACTGGGAGAAAATAATTATAAATACTTTTCTTTATTTTGATCACTGAAGTGCAGAAGACCATAAATCCTTGTGTTGTTCCTCATTTGGGAGCAAGTGGTTATAAAGATCCTGGCTGTTCATTTTAGGATGATTATAAAGCATGGGTTGCTCATTCTTTCCTCCTTACTTGTTACAGCCTCTTGCTACATTGCCTCAAAAAAGCTGCTTCTATGCCAGACTTCAGATAACTTTATCTTCCAAGGTTTCACAATACAATTGTGCATTAAAAGGGGATATGTGGAACAAATTGGTATTTTCTTCCAGCTTAGTCAGGTTATTGGTTACATTCTAAGCTTTGATTCCACACAGACAAAATCTTCCACTCATTAACCAATTATTTTTAAATAGAATATTTATAGATCATAATTTAGTATGCATTTTCTTGAGAAAAAGGCCAAATTAATACATGTAAACATGGATGAATCTATTTAAATACGCTGTCCACAAAATCCTTACAATATGTAAACAACATTTGTTATGCCTTGGAGATAACATATGATTGGACTCACGAGACCCTGTTTATCCTACCAAACAGTTTCTTTTATAACTTCAAAGGGAATTTTATATATTTATGGCAATAGCAGGGTGTTAAGTGCAGCTAGACAGAAATTATACCTCAGCTATTTAGTTAATGCCAATAGGGATTAAATTAGATTTTATAGCTGTTAGTAGAAGTCTGTTTTGTAGCTAACAAGTGGGATTTTTAAATCCTGGAAAGCATAATCCTATTATAAAACTGGCAGCTGAATTAATATTATCTAGGAAGCAAGTCTTCACGGATTAACATTTTTTGACATTAACAAAGAAAAACTAATGCTACAGGGATATTAGATGCTTTTCCCAAAAGTAGGGGGAAAAAAGAAAGTGAATATAGGACAAGATAAATGGCACAAATAGTGCAGGGAGGAAAAATGGAGTGAAATATGCATGAGGTGAAATCTGGGAGTGGTCATGTTCTGCCTCAGATACAAAGGAAATACACTGATTAGGAAGAGATCCCACAATTGATAATTCACATATAACCCACACATTGATTTATATATGCCTCATGGCTAATTCTCAGTTATCCAAATGAGCATGGGATAGCCACCGAGGCCTTCTCCTGTCCTGGGAGGCTGTCTGCATTCCAGCTCTAGGAAGACTAACCGCAGTACAGAAGGAATACTCATCCCTTTACTGAAAGGCCCACCAAGCTGCTCCACCCTGATGAAATTCTTTTTACACACTTAAGAACAGTTCTGAGACTGTTGCTGTAGGCAGTGGTACAGGCATGAGTGGGACAATGAACTTGCCTGTCCTGCAATACATAGACTGAATAGCTATAAGGGTATGTACCATGTCATATTTAAATTTAAAAAATTTTTGTCCACATCATAGTTGCAGAACAAAACTTTTATTACTTAAAATTGTGAATTATGCATCTCCTGTAAATTAATTTAAAGCTTCTGTGGTTAGAATCCAAGGTTTTACTTAATCACAGTTGCAGCATTGAAATAATGAAATTAGTAATCTTCTGTGTGGAGGGCTAAGAAGAATCCACTTAGTAAAGTTACCAGACACAAAAACACAACAAACAATTTCTTCTAGATTTTGCAACATCATATTTAGTGTTGTTGATGCAGTACAGATTTTACAGTAAATTCTTTTGGTTTCCATCTTGTCTCATAAATTTCTTCTTTCTTATCAAAGAGAGAATTTCAATAATTACAAATGAGAGTGTGAAATATCTAAGTTGCCAAACTGTCTATCCTCCTCTGAAGGCAGTGCCCTGAGGAAGAACCATGGAACCATTACTTCAGTGGGAAAACTCACATCATTTGGCATCAACAGGATCAAGATTTATATCCTGTTGTGTGCATTTTGCACCAATGATAATGAACCCTAATAGGAATGGGAGATAGTTGTTCACCCTCTGTTGTGGCTTTTTTTCAAAAATCTGTCCTCCAAATGTGTTTTTTCATTCCATATGCAACAGACCGTAAGCCTGGTGCTTTAAAGCACACAGGGATCTTTTAGCTATTGCCACAGCCCTCTGAGATACTGAGAATATTCAGAGAAATGGGAGTACAGTGTGCCTGTGATTTCTCATATCAGGAAGGACATAAACTTGATGTCTCCCAGAAGCACACAGTCCTTGGTAAAGGATCTATCTTTCCTTACCCATTAAGTAATGAGCAGTGCTATGATACTTTGTTTCCAGGTTTGCTGTCAGAGTTGGAAGGTATACAGACTTGACCTGTAAGACAGGTTGCTTTTAAATGTTCCTCTTATCTCCTCAGCTTGTGTCGATAGGCTTAGCTCTTCATTTTTCATATGGAAGCAGCTGTCAAATGAGAAATAAAGAAAGATTATGTGGAATGAGACTGTTAGATGACCAGGGAGTTGCAGCCACATCACCTGACTGGATACTCAGCATCTGCCTTCAGTCTCTGGAATAGAGAGATGGAAATGCAAGGGGGCAATGGGCTGACTGAGCAGATGACCCTTCCTCCAGATGATCCTATGCCTGCTGTGACTGGCTGCTTGCCTGACTGTGAAAGAGGTCACTGAACAGGGAGGGAGGGATGAAGGATGCTTGACTCTGCCACCCAGCACTCTTGTATCTGAGTACGTGTTTTTCTGGAGTAGGTGCTTTGTAGAAGCTCATTCAGGGCCAACATGTGGAAAACATCAGCAGCATTCCCTGAGCATTGCCAGCCAGTGCACCTGACCTCCGAATCTGGCTTCATGTTGTCAAATTTGCTTATCATCCATGAGGTACAGTGGAAGTGCTGAGGAGAAAAAGAAATGCCCAGAAATGTGAAGGTGGGTTGTGGTTTTCAGTGCTTGAGGCTGTTACAAGCAGCCTTGCACACATATGCTTTCTTTTGTAGCTAGAGGTGATTCATGCACTGAGCAACCTCTGAGTAGTGCTTGATGTGACTTGACAGAAACTAGCAGAAAGAGCAACTGCCTTCTAGCCTCTGACAGCAATTCCCATTCCTGGTCAGCAGACATTACCTCTTCCTACATCCACCTCTTCACTGAGGTGTGGTGCCACATAGGAAAACACTGCGTGGCTCATGCTTTCATGGGGGTGATGTTTCCTGCAGGAAGAGCAGCAGCTCTTTGCCATAAGCAAGGGCTCTCAGAGACCTCTCTTTTTTTTTTTTCTTTTTTTTTTCTTTTTTTTTTTCTTTTTTTTTCTTTTTTTTTTTCACAGAATCTCTGGTATTTCATTGTGCTGCTAGTGGTGAACAGAGCCACAAACCTCACATTTCAAAGCCAGATAGTCTTGGAAAGCAGACTAAGGTCAAAAATATTATAATAATAATGTATGTTGTGCATATTTAACTGGTAGTGGCAGGAAGTCCAGATAATGGCAGAGGCATCATCTATGAGCTGGTTGTGTCCCCTGTAGCTGGAGGTAAGGAGGTTCTTTTCCAATGTGGTCCAAGAGTTGGTAAACGGATGACAGGGTGTGGGGAAATGCTAGGGAAGCAAATGAGGTGCCGCTAAGGAGCAGTGGAACAAAGCAGCAGCCTCTCAGCTCAATGAAGTCTTGCCTGGGGTTTCACATGGGGCTGCCTTTAGGTCCTTTTTTTACTCTCACTCTTCAAGAAAAAAGAACTTGTGCTACCTTTTAAACGGGCAAGTTACACACAGGAAGTTCCCACCTTGTCAGCCAGACAAGTGGCTTTCTTACACCTTGAGGTCCATAAGTGCTTAGTAAACTTAGTATGTGTAGTAAATTTGCTATGGCTATCAAACCAAATTTCTTGAGTAAAGCAGAGCATTTATAGAATTGTGTCCTTTCTTTTTGTTTTACTGATGAATGTATCTGGCAGGGGAAACTAGAACTTCCATTTGGGATCATTTGTCACATTAGCACCTTTCCTTTGAAGTTGCTTTATGCAGCAGTGTCAAAAGCTTTCTCACATCTTGACTGCCCTCCACAGTCTCTCAACACCTCTCTTGAAGCCAGTGGCCAAGGCTGGAGATTGTATTTCAGGAGCAGCTTCACCAGTGCTGAGTAATTATCATGAAATCATGACGGCAGCTTGTTCTGTCCTGTCTTCTTCTTTACCCAGCTAGAGTCAGTAGATATCATGAACACTAGACTTTGTTCTTACTTCGTCATGCAGCTTCACAATTTCAGATATTTTGAAACATCCTTAGCACTGGAACATGTTATAGTTGCCTTGAGTTAACTTTAGACAGCTGCATTCAAGAGTGCTATTGCCAGCCACACTGGTAATCCCCGAATGTGCTCAAAAGTCTACTTTTGTGCCTACTCAGCAATGTTTCTGTCCTCTTTTGGTTGCTTGTTGTCTCTTTCATGCCAAGGTTATCAGACATATATCTTCTGTCTGAGGCCCTTGAGCAATCAAAATTTGCCTAGCAGACTCTGACAAGAGACACATGCAAAACACATAAGCCATGGCCTTTTTATTTTAAAATGGCTAGGATAGAAAAGAGGAAATAACGGTCATGTCCATGGTGGCATGGGTAAAAGGCTTAGTGAAAGCTGATGAATCAGGGTCAGAGGGGAAGCCAGAATAGGAATTGTCTTGATGGTGACTGATCAAGGAGAGACTGTGGACAAATATTTCTTTAAACAACTGAAGGAAGTAACTCAAATTCTTTCTGACTGTCATGGAGGACTTTAACCATGCTAGAATCTACTGACAGGAGCACATGATGGATCACAAGAAACCCAGGTTTCTAGTATGCGTGAAAGTCAAATTTTTAGTGCAAGTGCTGAGCAACTAACTAGGGGAGATGCTTTGCTGGAATCCTGAATGAAAATGAACCGTCAGTCAATATCAGTTTTGACTGCAGGAGCTGTCAGATGCTGGAGTTTATGATCCTGAAGGCAGTGAGGAAGGCAAGGACACAAGACTTCAGCTGGTAGGCAGAACTCATTCCACATTAAGCTTCCCCTGAAGGCAAGGGAGCTCATAAGGGCTAGTCAGACTTCAGTGACAATCTGCACAAAATGCAAAAAAAAATCATCTGAAGGGTGGAAGAACAGGCAAGCATGGCAGATGGCCAGCTTGCTGAACAGGGAACTCTTGATTTAACTCAAACACAAAAAGGAAGCATACAGGAAATGAATGCAGGAATGGGCTACCAAGGGGGAATAGAGAAATATTACCTGGGTATGTAAGCACAGAATGAGGAAGGCCAAAGACTGGCTGGAATCAACAGCCACAGCCTGCCTGAAGGAAGATGCTGACTGGAGACAAAGGGAATAAAGTCTTTCCCATGCAGGTGGTCTGACATTGGAAGAGGTTGTTCAGGGCACTGGTCTATCCTTGCTCTGCGGAGATATCCAAGTCCTAGCAGGGTGAGGCCCTTATCAGCCTGGTGAAGTATGGTAGTTAACTCTGCTTTGAAGAGGCAGATGGATGAGGTGGTCGCCTGAGGTCCCTTTCTTTCCTGAAATAGACGTGTGATTGCATGATTTTCTTAGTGGTTAGAAAACCTGCCCAGGAAGCCAAGAGGGCAGGCCTATTTGTCCTTATCTGGAGTGATGACAGCAGCACCCTGCTTGCTAAATAAAACTCTGGTGCTTTATTTGTATGGATGCACCCCTGCAGTAGACACATCCTCCACCTTGCCTTAAGTAAATAGCTATTAACTGGACCACTGACCAAATCTAGGCCTGAAGCTGACTTTCTAGCTTAGTGGTCAGGACACGAACCTAAGAGAAGACAGACCTGGATTTATATCTGTGCTCCAGGGACAACTAGTACATTTTGGTCCGTGGCTGGTTTTTTCAAGCATCACAGTGCATGTATCCCTGTGGAGTTCTAT
The DNA here is from genome assembly GCA_024734555.1 of Trochalopteron elliotii. Taxonomy (NCBI): domain Eukaryota; kingdom Metazoa; phylum Chordata; class Aves; order Passeriformes; family Leiothrichidae; genus Trochalopteron; species Trochalopteron elliotii. Next base: position 1,648,206 of record JANPWX010000376.1, read on the forward strand.
TCCTAGTTTGTTAACATAATCAAGAAATCAGAGCCTCAACAGACATGAAACTATTGCTATGTAGCATTGCTATACTACTAGGGAAATTTTCATTTATGTGTTTTCCTAATAGCCTGCCAGCTCCATCAGCAGCTTGTCCTGTTTAAAGACCTTAAAACAATTTGTGCAGTCTTTAATTTTCTAATGCTTTTCTAATTGTAACTGGAAAATTATATATTTTACTTGTAACTGCCAAGAGCTATTTTTCCCCCCCTCTATACTCTTCCCTCACCTGTTGCAGTTCAATAAACAATTCAAGCCAGTTCCTCCTTTTGTTGGAAATGCCTGGATAGACACTGCAAGGATCAGAAAAATTAAAAAACAATGTGCTTGAAGCTGCTAAGTCCAGCAGCCAGTTTGTAGCAGCTTCACGATCAGTGAGACTGAGCAAGTGTTCCCCAGATCCCATTAACAGGTCTGCTTACCTTACCATTAGCCTGAGAATTACCACCTCTTACTGTCCATAGCCATATATATTGTTAGCAAATTTCTCAAAGATTTCTCAAAGTCAGAGATTAAAGGCAAGAAGCTTGCTATCACCTTTTTTCTCAACAGATTGGGTGTTAACGCTGTTATTCCAAATTCGGTTCATCTACAGGTGTAGCTATGAAATGAACAGCTGCAAGTGTGGCGTGCTTCAGCATCTTGTAGAATTAAGACAGAGACTTCACTACATGTTTTATTTGCAAGTAAAAATTCAAAGCCATATATCACTCAGCTGGGCTGACCCACATGTGAGGGTCTGTATGTGCAACATGTTTTACCAATCGTTTTGTAGAAGGTGAGGGAGGAGGAGGAGCAGCTCAACTGGGTTAAGCATAGTAGATGATTCAGATAGGAGCTTCTGGCTACCCTGCTGCTCTTGCAGTTGATTAGCTGTTTTCAGTAATTATGCATTTCCATCAGGGGTGCAATGGTTATCACCTCTGGTAATGAGATTACTCCCATTTCATACAAGTGTAATGTTCTGCCGGTTCCCTTTTGGCACTTTACATGTTTCTGTGACTCGCGCTTTCAACACTTGCTGAGGTTGCACACCATCTTCTCTCCTATGGACCCATTGAACCATGCAAATGGGTTCCCCAGCATTTGTCAGTCTTGTGGAAGCAACTTTTAGGCCTCTATAGGCCTGCCAAGGTAGCCTCACAGCACTTTCAGTAAAGGGCTTGCTTTGCAGTAACCACAGTGAACTAGTTCCAGGTTTGTTTGTTATGGCTTCTTCCCAAGTGGCTGCACCAAGCTGTCACAGAGTGGCAATTACATGTTTTTCACTTATCTGAAAGCATCTCTGTAACCCATGACATAGCACCCCAAAGCATGGCTTTGCACCCTATTCATCACAGTAGGAAAGGCACCATCCTTTCATCACAGTATTGAAAAATTTGCAGACTTTGCTTGGATTTCCTAAATACAGAGTACTCATTCCCCAAAGTACTGTTAAAAATCATTATTGTCAATTATAGGAAAAGCCAGAGAGGTGGATGCTGATGTTGCATCTGACTTAGACAAATGATTTGTCCTTTCTTCTGGTGGAAATTTCCCTGGAAATTTTTTAAATGGCAAGAAAGAGAGATACCCTACAAAAGGAGAAGTAAGTAATTGAAGAAGGTACAAAATTGTAATGCACACTTCTGGAGTATAAAAAAGAGGAAGGAGTATGCAGTGAAACATTATACTGCACAGAGCTGCAGATTCCAGGCATTCCTTTTGATGGAACCTCTGAAGGAAGTATAGAGGCTGTGTATCCCTTTTGAGGCAGCTTTACAGGTCACAGATCTGGCCTAAACAAAAGTATTTTTTTCTAAACTACTCCTTTCATTTTCCTCCTCCTCATGTCAGGACTCCAGCAGAGTTTTGTAAGCAGTCCAAGGGCCATCCTGGCAGCATCTACCTCCCTGCCTCTGGGGACTGATTCCAGGTCATAGATCAGAGGGAAGGTATACTTCACAGAGTGCCTTGGCGCAAGCACACCTCCTTTCATAGTTTTTTCTTTTTCCTTCTAGAGTGTGGCATAAAAAGGGCAACACTGTAGGCTACCAATCAACCACCTCCTTAAAATAAACCCCATCATCACAGTATCTTTCATGTAGACATCCCAGGGAGTAAGCTGCATGGTGCAAAGAAGGGCATCTGGCTTTCACCCTGTTCTGGAAATTGAGTGAGTACATAAATGTGGGTTTTGCCAAGAAATATAAATGCAAGTGCTTGAGCAGCAGCCTTGGAGTGTGGAGACATCCTTGACTCTCCATGTGGTTCCAGAAGCCATGTGACAAGTTCCTTTAATGCATTTTGCCATTAAAATCAATCCAAGATCCCAAAGATAAGCTATGAAATTCCCCTTCTGTGTGAAGCTGCCAGATTTCCAAAAAGAAAGAATCCCATCAGGAGACCAGAAAGCAATGTTTTTCACTTATCTGAAAGCATCTACTTCTGCAGAAAACCTCTCCCTATCACTTCCAAAAAAGGTCTTCATCCTGAAGGTGCTGCTAAAACCAAGTGCTTCCAAGCAATGGCATTTAGGGGAAAAGACATTGAAGATGCCCTCTTTAAGAATGGGAAGACCTGAGACTCTCACACCAAGAGGAGGCACAAAGGAACAGCCAGACGAAGCCTGCCACTCAAGGAAATAGTCTCCTCCCTCCCTGCTTTTCCATATGTCCTTTCTTGCCCAGGGCCCTTGTTTGCAACATGCTAAAATGAAATAGGGTGGTGCAGTTGCTTTCTCTGGGCTTTAGAGAGTCAGGTTTTTGGAGGCCAGGCACCAGTTGTGACCTTAAGTTGATAATATCTACATTTCAAGAGAATAAGACATGTAATTCACCCTTGAAAAGTCAGAAGCCATATTTCTGAGAACCTCCTATTTAAGAGAAGATTTAACTATGCTCTTTAATTCAATCTAATCTACTCAGTCTAATTATATGCTCATTTCTTCTTTAGCTGAGAATTACGGTAATATAAAAAAATAATGTAAAATTTGAGATTTTTTTTTTCAGCATTGCATGAGGTCACTAAGCCGGGGTCATGTTAGTGCTATGAAGACAAAACCAGATTTTCATTCAAAGGGTTTGATAAGGGACTTGTATTGTTGCAGAGGGAAACACACTTGGAAAATCTCCCTACTGAACTTGTTACTTCATGTAGAGTAGTAGCTGCAATAATAAGAAAAGAATCACATCTAATTTCCTGAAAAGGTGGGAAGTGGAGAGAATATATTTTAATAGCAGTTGTATTATTAACTCTCTGAGATTCCAGTGTATTTCAGTGATCTCTAAACACAGCTGTACAGTAAAAGTGCCAGTGCTGGCACAAGCAGATCTGAGAAAGTTCCCCATTGTGCCAAGACTGTGACATTGCATTCTGCTGGAGATCTCTTTGGCTTCGTTTCATGCATACCTAGCAGATTTCGCAGATTGTGAAAATGAATGTTTTCCATTCTCATGGCTGATTTTTGCATGCATCTGTTCACTCATCTAAACCTTAGTTACATGCTGCTATGAGAATGAAAGGGTATAATTTTTTCCTTGGAAATTGGGATTGTTTCATGCACCACAATTTCTGCTTAAGGATCCTGCACAGCAATTGTGAAACACTTGTCTCACTAATGTCTTAGAAAAAATTACAGCTACAAGGATGCATTTCTCTCTCCTTCTGCATGCATATCTGGGTTTCATGTAGTACGAATTATGTGCATATATCAAGAGAAAAGTACTCCCCCTAGAATGGAAAATACCTGTTGGCAGGTACCAAAAGATAAATATTTAAACATGGCATTTGCATATAACATTAATAAACCCACACTGATTATGTCTCAAATTCTGTATTGTAGTTCACGGTGCTTACTTCATATACCAGGTTGCAAGTTACTGTGAGTGCACAGAGTTTGCCAAATTGTTTGAATATTGTAGCTGTGCTATACTACAGGGCTTGCACAGGCATTTATGTGCTGAATGCTCCTCGTTTTATGTTTTTTGAAAAAACATAGCCTGGCAATTAGGTCAATACAATGAGCTTGAATAGCGTTATGAAAGAAAATGGATGTGTGTGACACTCCAGAATTAAACTGTTTGCACTCTCGCTTCTTCAAAGTTACCTTTTTGGCATGTAATATTTTTATTCTGTAATTTCTCTATGTTAACCATTCTAAATAACCTTTAAGATTATTTTTTTTGCATAAAGGAAGAGTTTAAATGGCTTAACCACATTCTCACAAGAGATCTAGGTGAAGACAAAGGCTGAAATTCAGATAGCTCTCAGCCCACCCAGCCCTTGCAGCATTGCTAGTGAACAGTACAAGTCTGGAGTTTTTCTTCAAAATTATTTGTGTACTGCCGATTTGTATTGCCTTTGTTGCAGAGATGTACTTCTCTGAGCCTTGTCCCCATGCCACCAAAATTAACATGCACCATCTAAAAGGTAAAGACAAGGATACAAAGACAAAAAGCCATCAGTAGGAGCATTGTGCCCCACAGCACTCTTAGCACGCTCGCTTCTAGTGCATCCAAAGCACCCATTAAACCTTTATATCACTCTTCAGAGACTGTAATTTCTTTTTCCATAGCATAAAGTTTACTGGTTCTTCTCTTTTCTAAGGCACCCTCTTTGCTGAGTAGTCACACAAAAGGAACAGAGCTAAAAAGTGAGTCACATTAGTCATGCTGTGTAAGGTCCAGTGAAGTGGATTTCCAATTATTGCTAATTTATTCAAGGGTAAATTGTTGCACTGCGAGGGGGCTAGCAGTAGGGGTGGGTGCAGAGCCCAGCGGGTGCCTGGCAGGGCACATCGTGCTCAGGCTGTCATGGTTGCTGCATCTCCCAGGGCCTGGCTTCAAGCTGCAAGCACACACATGCAGAGGCCCCTCTGCCCTCTCACCGAAGGATGGAGGAGAGATTGAGTTTGGTTGTGTCCTTGCTCCTCTGTGCTCATTCTGGAGACCCAGATTGCACGTGGGAGCTGAGCTAGACCTGGTCACAGAACATCAGGTCTGCCCTTGTGGCTGGGTCCTACCGGAGGCTTCTGTGAGGTTAGGGTGCTTGCCACTCATCTGTGTCACCTGAACTGCGTGTCCCCTCTGGTCTGAGAGTATTTCATGGAGGAGAAGGAGAGTACCATGACCCAAGGCTATCCCATAGCGGTGCTGCAGGCAATATCCAGGGCCCCAAGAGGTCTCAGGGTGAGCCTCCACTGTCACACATGCTTGACTGTGCCCAGCCACAGAGACAAATGAGAAGGTGTGGCCATCAGCAGCTGTGTGCTTTAGCTGGCATGCTGTAGTCCAGAGAGCTTGTTGTGGAACACATCTCTCCTACCTTGTGCCCTGACACAGTGTTGCTCCTTTAGCTCTGTCATCAGCATGGGTTCCAAACCAGGCACTGCTCAACTCTCCATTATCTTCCCTCCAACATCCATGACTCCAGTAAGGACATGTAGGAGAATTTGTATTTCATTTTCAAGACCCTGTCTTGTGCAAGCTAGTACATATGCTGTTCATGTTGTGGCAATGCAGGGTACAAAATGTCCCCACTCACCTCATAGAGCAGCTAGTCAATGCTTTTGTATGCAACTGGAAAACTCACATGTGTGGGCACCTCAGCTAGTATGATCAGAGCACTGCATAAAGACACCTTTGCAATTATTAGTTACACAGCCTTGCGGCTGAGAACAACTGGTTTGATTTTAGTGGTAAGCTGTGTGATTTTGGCCAGGCAAACTAGCTGCCCATGGGAACCAAGTCTATCTGGACCCTTCCCCAAGAGCTACTCTCTCTGCTCTGACTAAACGGTATTTCCCAGTTGAGCTTGCCAGCCTTTCTCTGTGAAGGAGCTAGCTACTAATTTTCACAAGCTGTGTCTTAGTCAACTTTTAAGGACCTTCTAAAAAGCTGAGGATCTTTTCAATGAAGTTTAGACATGCTACTTTAAAAGTCTCATTTAGCCCATCCAAACCTCTAAGTCAAAGACAATTAAGGTATTGTTTCATAGCAATTTTCTCTGTTCAGGGATCACAGTGGTACTTGCAGAGCCAGAAAGGCTGTATTTTCCTTCTTAGACTAGGAAGAAATACAGTGAAACAGGTGGGGCTTGGAGCTTTACAGGTTGGAATTAATCCTGCTGTCTCTTGCATTAATTTAAGATTTCCATTCTGTTAAACTGAAAGGAAAATCATGTTTTGTTTCTTCAAGGAAACAAAATGCCCTTAGACTTTTATGATCCTGTGTGCTGAGGGGTGGCAACAGTAAGAATAACCAATCTTATTTTACCAATTCCTGTATAGCCTATGATGCTTTGCAAAACTTTAGTGCACATTTTTAATATGTGTGTGCTAATATGTCGTGAAAGTACAGGTTTGGGCAGAAGGTTGTAAAGTGGTTACATTTGTGAAGATTTTGTTAGACTGGAATGCTGCTGTATTCTCCACTGGTCTGATATTTTACATAATGGAGATGTTAGTTTTCTTGCCTTCCCCTTTTTTCTTCTTCCATTATAAAATGTAAGAGCCGAGAAGCAATTAGAAATGGTGTTTCTCTTTTGGCAACTAAAAACTGTTAATAGTCAGAAAGTTATGTTTGCAGCATAGATTGCTAATAAAATTCGCCTCTTCCTGCCAAAATCAGAGAGTCCAATTTTCAACATCTCCCCGGTCTCTCTCTCTGCACGAGCCATTCACACCGAACTCTCTGCACTTCTGGCTGTTTTGCTCGTGCACTCTGTCAAAAAATATTTTCTGCATCTCTAATTTCATCACGATATGCTTGACTGCGAGTGTCAGCATCACCGAGCAGTAGTGTTTAATTCAAAATTCACTGCGTCCGTGGCTGCGGCAGCTGAACAACTGAAATATCAGCGAGGAACCAGACCACCGAGGTGCCGCGGTTTGTTGGCGTGTTTGTGCAATTAGGTGGGAAACGTCACTCTTGTGTGACTGCCCGTGCTTCAGCAGTGCTCTGTTGACCATATAGCATCCATTCCTAGGATTTACGTCAGCAAAAGGTTGTATGTAAAAGCTTAGGACATAAGGGTTGTGTGTACCATATTATGAGAAATAAAAAATTGTCTCTTTTCTTCTCCCTTAAGTCATAGTAACACATTTTTAAATGAGATATCTGCAGTGATATCTCATCTGTGCAATTGTCAAGGTATTTCTTACGCTGAGATAAAGTCAGCGATGTTGAGGCTTTGGTAGTCCTGAAGTCAGATGTGGGTAGGATGGCAAAGGTAAGAGCAAAGACTTGAAAAAAATAGATGGAAAGATGTGGGGTGTCTGCCTGTCTCTTAAACATGGATTGTTTTGGGGAACATCAATCTTTTTTGAAGTGAAGCTTTAACATTCATGTGTCCTCACTTTCACTGTTGATTGTGATCTACCTTGCACACAATGGTGTTTTTCTCCTATCCTGGCTGTTTTATTGTCTTTATTTTATTGCCCTGCACAGATAGGTTTTCGAGCATTGGGAGCTGGGAGAGGTAGATGCCCAGGTTATCAAGTGAGTGACATCAAGGCATTGCACTTTTATTCAGGGTTGGCTTTAGACGTGGTATTGTGCAGTGAGGGGTCACATGTTGGGAGCAGACAGCTGCCTGGTGGACCCTCAGAGGTGTGGGGTACAGCTGGGCTGGTGTGGCCCAACGTGGAAAACAGGCCAGTGAACTCAGTTCACATTGTGTGTAAATCCAACCATTGCTGATCTCTCGCTGAATGTATTTAGCAAGGGAGTTGGGTTTAGTGGTGGTGGTTTTGAATGATGAGCTGTTCATTGCATCTGTTTTCCTTCACTGCTGATGTGAAATAATCGACAAATGAAATGTGAGAGGATAATTTCATGTTTCACATCAGTGATTCCATTTTATTTGGTACCCTTCTCACATGATTGGGGAATACTAGTGTCATATGAATCCTTTGCCTAACTGAATGGTGAATCAGCAGGTCAATGATGAGGTCATACCAAGACCTCCTGAAAAGCTTTTTGTTGTTGTTGTTTGGGTTGGATTGGGTTTTGTGTCTGAGTAGGTTTCATGATGCAGCATGCAGTTTAAATACTTTCCCCTTGGTTCAGGGGAAACCTGGTTAGCACTGCCAAAGATTGCAACACTCTGACAGAAGCAATACTTGGTAGGAGCCCTTTTTCTGGCAGATTTAGCAGAGTCACCAGTGGTTGGTCAGACACAGACAGTGGTCAGTGCTTGCAGTCCTGGGATAAAATCTTTGTCTTGGGGATGAGCAGTACTTGCATGAGCTTATGTGATACCTTGTTAGGGAAAACAGGGTGCTTGGGCTCTGCCTGAGCCAGGCAAGCCTAATAAGTCATGGGATTTAATCAGAAAAGAAGGGCCAGACACAAGTGAAACAAAGCCTATGGTAGGTTTTATCCTGGTAGATGGGCCTGAAGTATCTTGAACTGCTTGCTTTGCTTCAGATGCAGCTGGCACATAGCAGAGGGCAACCCTGTGTGCTGTGAAATGAAATGACTGATCCAAACCACAGCGGGTACTCATGATGGAAATGAGACTTTAGTCATCAGGAACAGCTCTCCAGAGCAGTCCACAGTGCTCATAGGCTGCTGCCCAGTGCAGGAGCTTACAAAGCAAGGCAGAAGTGCAAAAATCTCCCTCCTTTCTCCACTACAGATTGGAAGCTAATTTTTGTGTAGCAACCCTGAAGCTTCATGGAGATCTATAAAATAGTATTTGTCTCATGTCTTTCAGTGGCAGTGCTTGTCTCTGAAAAGATAACAGCATTTCCTTCTACTGCCCCCATGACAGAAGAGGGTGGGAGAGTCAGAGCATGGCTGAGAATGTGAGCACAACACTGGTGTCACCATGCTGGCATTCGGAGTGCTAATCCTTTCCGTATTTCTGAGGTACCTGTCAGTAGAGTTTCCTTGATGCACCAGTGCTCTGGGAATAGAGCAGATTTCTGTCTTACAGAGGGCTCTGCACAGTCACCACCTCTCACACTCCTAGCACAAGATAAATAACTGCTGTACATTTCTGTTTCTATCAATGGTGCTATTCTTGTGGCCGTTCCCAGTCCCAATGCTCGGTCTCCCTGCCAGCAGGTGCGGGAAGCTCAGCAAGGGTGGTCCAGCTCTGTGAGAGGGTATCCTGTGCCTCTCAATAACAGCTTCTCCAGCCGGCGGATGAGCCCCAGAGGGAGTCCTAGACAGTCCTGCGCTGGGCACAAGGAGTTGGCAGCGACACAGGGCCTCAAGGATGTAGTTTATAAAGCCGGGAAAAAATCCTCTCCCATGGTGCGGTGCTCTGTGCCAAGGCCATCATCCTTCCAGCCAAGGCAGGCTGGATGGGCCTCCCACAAGAGCCTGTCAACCCCTTTCATTAGGCAGCCAGAGGGGCTGCTGCTGAGTGATGCACGGCACCTCCTTCCACCCCACGCCTGCTTCCTGCCAGCCGGGGGAACGAGAGGCTGCGATTAGAAATCAAACTCCGGTTTTTCTGCACGACTGTGCAGGGCATATTGGTATTAGAAAGCACCACCCCCCCTTTATTTATTTATTTAAAATAAACAGTTTGGGGTTGTTTTTTTTTTCCTGGCATCAATGGTTTTGTTCTCACCCCCCCCCATACCCTCCTCCAGAGGCATGGGTATGTGGAGATTGTTCGGGATGTGGGTTTCAGGATTTTGTCTGTCTCATTACAGCAAATGCATCACCTGCGTGACTCAGTCATTTTTTGGCTGCCTGGGGAGAGAGGCCTTCGAGAGCAGTTGCAACAATAATCCTGTCTCATTACAGCCCATGGCACTGCTGCTGTGAAAGTAGGCAAGCTAGCAGATCTCCTTCTTAGAAAATACCAGTCTAGCCGTGCGGAAAAACTACCTTCTATTACTGGGTAGTCAACACTATGCTGTGGGCTTCCGTAGATAGGGTAATTTAAATCACAATAATTAAAATGAAAAAGTGATGCCCGGATAGAGCAATTTCCTTTTCCTTCATCTGATATCTATAGTGGTAAAATAAACGGCAAAAATCTCTGTTGATAACAAAAGAAAAAATCAAAATATATACTAAATATACTATATTATATTAAGTATTTCTAAAAAGCAAATTTACAAAATCCTCACATTTCTATGTTTGTCTGGTGGTCTTTTCCCCTGCATTTGGGGAAAGATGCTCAGACTGTATGCAGTCAGTGGGTCCTACTTTAAGTCACTAGCTCAGTTTGCCACTCTTGTGGTCTGCCAGGCTTTTCCAAACCACAGCCCATTCACTGGCATTTCCTTCATGCCACACGTCTTCTGGTGAATACCCATCCTTTAAGTACAAGGGCTGGAATAAGTTTAGGTAAAGATTTTGGAGATCCTCTCCATAAGAAAGAACTGTGATCTGTCACTGAAGGCTCTTCCTATGAATCCATCTCTTTCTGTAAATCCATCCACTGGGAAGTGTGGTTCTTTTACAGCCTTTGTCCTGCTGTAGCCACCATCATGGGTCAGCATAAAGCTGCTTCCCTCAGCCCATTCTGCAGCCATGGCTTCCCTGGAAGCTTTTCCCTTTACCTGCTTCCAGGCCTGACCAAGGAGGTCCCTGGAGCTGCATGGGGTCCTCCAAATGGGGGCTTCTGGAGCTGGAGTTTGGCTCACTCACACTCCCACTGAGTGGCCAGAATGGCCCTGCAGTATTTTAGAGAATTCACTGCAGGAGCATCCTCCCAAACCAGTTGTCCTTGCCAAGGAAGGGTATTCAATCTTATGTTTTCCATAAGAAAGATGTTTCCTGAGTGATTAATTTTTTTCTCTGATTCTCTGTATTAAAATATTTTTTTAAAAGAGAAAATATTTCTTCGCACATGTGACTGTGTATTTTAAATATAATTAAAGGGAAACTAGTCTTTTTTTCTCCCTCTAAAGAGTTGAATTTATACATTTTAATATGAAGATATTCTCAGTAGGGAGCAGAAGCCTATCATTGGCTCCTACTACAGGCAACACAAACTGCAAATCTAAAAGAAAAGGCTATGGTACAGAAAGGAGGAAGCAAATTTTAGATGCAGAGGGAGAATACAAGTATTTAGACCATATCTGTAGCTATAAAGCTAGAGATAAAAGGCTTTTTCCTTTATATTTTCTTTTTATTGTTTTTTATAGTGCAGTACAATACAAACATTACAACCTGGCTGACTCCTGCAGAGATGCCAGGCACTAGCATCGTGTCCAAAAATTAGCTTTATACATATGCTAAATTAAAGATTGGCAGCCGCAGCAGCACAAATCCCATATTGGCAGCAGTTTGCAAATCCCACGTTGGCAGTCTTCTCCACATGAAAGAAGAGAGGAAATACAAAGGGCAAAAAGCCCAAGAGTCTTTCTCTAGCAAATAGCATCGAATGGAACACAGAAACTATCTGCAGGGAAAAAAACTTCCAGATTACTGGAGATAAAAGAATATAGCTGAATCTGTGATGAGCTCAAACGAGGGCCCATTTACACCTTTCAGAGAATGACACATTAGTAAACAAATGTTATTTTGGTGGAAAGGGTGGGAGTCTGCTGCCAGACAGAGGACAGCACTAGGCCCTGCATGATCTGCAATCAGGGGGGTTGGATTCTTCTTCAACACTTGTGCAAAGATTTCTTTAAATCTCTTAAATTTGTCTTTTGCTAAATATATTGGACCTAAAGCATATAGGGTGTATTGGGTTCTCCTTTACAAATTGTGTGTTTTGATTTATCTGCAGAAAAAAATTAATTGCATGTTTTATGAACCAATGAAAATTGTCATTGCTTTTAATTCGTTCATCTGAACATCCATATTTTCATGTTAATTCTGTTTATAACTGTGTTCAGGGTGCGTTTTACGACAAGTGGTTTCTCTTACATTTATGGTTGGCAGCAGTTCTGTCTTGATCTGCTCAGTTGGGATGGATTACTTAGCTCCTTCAAACTGCCCACCTATGTGATTTTGGCTGGCCTGGCTCCCTTCTTTTTGCCAGTGTTGGACATAGGTCTGGTGCACAGCAATCCCTGCCCCATTGCATTTGGCTTTCCCACTCTCTGCAGTGTAGGGCACGGGCCACCACATCAGATAACCTGCTATGGAAATGGTGCCATTTCCAGGACACTGTTTGATTTTCAGCAGTTCACACAATACAGAAGCATGTGCTGGGAGAAAACAAAGACCCTATAAAGGCGATCTGAGCTGTGCTTAGAATCTCCAGCCACCAGTACCATCTCTTGTGCCATCCAGACCATGCACAGGAAGAGCCAAACTGTAGGTGGATCTGGAATTACAGAGCACTCCAGTGTCTGTCCTGCAGGAGAGGGAGAGGCAGGGGGTCCAGCAGCCACAGTGAGGACTTAGCAGCAGTGCAAGAGCTGCAGGATGAGAAGGACCACATATATAGCTGATGAACTACCTTGCAAAGAGGGAACAAAACCACTGCCATGGCCACCTGGAAGCTGGTGATTGCACAGACTTCTCTGCTACACTACCAAACATTCATGACTGCAAAGTGAAAGCCAGCAGAGCTGTTGGCCCTGTCTTCCCGCTGATGATAGACACATGGGTTGTCAAAGTAGTCTTCTCTTGCATTGGCTTCCCAGCTGCATCAAGAGATGGGATCCAAAAGCTGGACTTGGGATTTAGACAAGGAGAAAGTGTTGTCATCTGTTATTCATTAGCTGACCTCTGCTAGTCATGTTCTGGACAAAGGCCCTTACATTTTCCACTGAGGCACTCACTGAAGCCTGGCTGTGCTCCACACTCATGGTGGCTTTCTCTGCCAAGTCTGATTTTGCACGTTCACTCTGTGGAGTCTTCTCTCAACTCTGCAGCCCTGGTTTTGTCCCTGGGGTTTCTCTAGAGCCTGTAGGACCAGCTGTGTCCTTGAGTTGTCTGCCTTTGGCTGCGGATGCCAAGATGCTTCAAACAAGAAAAATTACCAAGTAGCACGTTCCAAGCAAATCGAAAAGCAGCTCTGTTTCACACAATGAATAGTTAGATTCATTTCCCTTTTGATAGTGTGGAAATGAACATCAGTCAAAAAGCAAGAGTATATGAAATAATTCAGTCAAGGGTTATTAATCACAAAGGGCCTGCCACTCATTCCAAGGATTTCTGATCCAGTGTAGGTAGAAGAAGAAAGCTATTTTCTTCTTACTCTCGGGAACAGAGAATTTTTGACAGCCTCTGTGAAAGAGGAATGCATCAAGACCAGCTTCCAAAATACAAGAGTGAGGAGAAAAAGCTTACACTGACTTTTTGTTGATGACTCTGACCATTTGAAGGCATCACACAGACCAGAGGATGTGACTTGGACCCATGCTATTGTAGGCTGATGAATGTGCATCTTAGCTCACGCCAAGCATATCCTTATTCCATGATTGCATACTGTGCCTGCAGTGCATTAAACCATAAGAGAGGAGCTCTGGGAAGGTTTGTCTGGAAAAGCTTGCTGTACTAGGAATCTCTTTTGTTATCTCAAGTTCAAGTTTGATTTTTATAAATCATGATGCATTAGATGAAGTTCAGAGGAAGATCTGTAATTATGTATAGGCTCTGCTGTGTAAAATTCCTGGCTCTCACAAAATCAGTATCATGTAATTCATAGCCATTAATCCTAGTGAGGGTAAGCCTGAAAGAAGAAAGTCCTTACGCCATGGAAAGTTTAGGCCATGTGTCAGGGCCCGTGTCCACTCCTGGGAACAAAAAATTTTTGACAGCCTCCATGAAAGACAAATGCATCAAGACCAGCTTCCAAAATACAAGAGTAAGGACATGGAGCTTAGACTGATTTTTTGGTGATGACTCTAGCTATTTGAAGGCCTCACACAGACCAGAGGATGTGACTTGGATCCATGCTATTCTAGGCTGACAAATGCACATCTTGGCTCATGCATCAAAGTGAGGCCACTCTCCTCATGAATCATCATGGCCCTGCACGTAAGGGCAGGTAACCACATCCAAGGGACAGCCAGGTGGCTTTGGAAGGGTGGAAATGGAAGGGGAATAAGAAGGAATCCATGAGAAATCCATGGTTAGTTGAAAGAAGTCCAGTTATTTTTATGCACACCCACAGCCTCTGATCTGGGCCAAAGTTATCCTTTTAGAAAGTTTGAACAGCCTTCACCTGGCAGAGGGACCTTATATTGCATCAGTGCATTCACATCATGTGGTTGAAATTATTTTTAAATCTTGGATTAGGTGTTTTAATCATTAGGCACACTTCCCCACTGACAACAGCTTTGATATTTGTAGCTTCTTCATAGTACTTATCCAAAATGCTAGTGATGCTTCTCTTTCATTATGTTCGAGAGCTTATCACTTTTAGTAAAGTGTTCAAACACTTAAATTATTTGTACATGCCTTGCATCTTGATTATAATTAAACCAAACAATGCATTTTTATCTTTTTTAATGTCTTTTTTTCTTCCTTTGCTCCTTTTTGCTTCCATAGAAACTTATTTCTATTCATTATGGTCTTTCTGATGACAAAGTGACCAGAATTTGAAGTAAAAACTGGCAGTGCTGTTGTTGCTGAGCTGTGCAGAGATGGAGATGGCATGATACAGCTCCATTGGCCCTTTTTTTGATTACTGCACAGTTGTATAGCACATCCCTCTCTCATTCTCATCCCTCATTAGCCACACTGCCACTTCAGCTTTGTCTTTCTCACTCATAGTCTGTGGCTTTGAATTTTGTTTTTATCCTTATCTGTTCTTGATTTAATTCTCATCCTCTTGAACCACTTTTGATTTTAGTTCAAGTTACGGCCACTAGAAATTTTTACTAGGATGATGTTAACATTTTCTCCAAGATCATCAACATAGATGCAAATAGGAAAAAAATCCAGCAGGAGTACCTTGAACACTTTTCTTAACTTAATCTGATTACTTTAGTGTTTATTTCAGCTTATGATCTGCTTGACAATCTTTTCCAGCAATGCCTCTTTTTCCCCTTGAACATTAATTTTGAGTGCTCAGATCTCTGTGGTAAAATATGTAAATTGCACTGAATATGTGAGAAAATCTTGAGCAGTAAAATGCTGCTGCAATGCATAATTGTTGGAATTGTCCTCCTGACTCCACTGCGTTATTTTCCTTCTATTATATCACAATGGCATGAGCACATATATCAAAAAGCTGAAATGTGCAGGAATCATGACCGTCTACTCCTCCCCCATGTCCTGTCAGTTTCTTCATCCCAGATTAGTGTCTGTTGGCTTGGGAAGCAAAGAGGGAGCAGATGGACCACAAAATGAGATTCTGTAACCTTCTTACCCAATAGATCTGCTTTCTGCATGTATTCAGACATATTTACTTACTGTAGTGACAATTATCAGTTTTATTTCTTTTAAGAAAACCAAACAACTTCAGCTCAGTATGAAAGAGCAAACTAAATTGTCTTCTGGCACAGTTACTGTCCATATAATTTCAAATCAATTAGGAGAAATGTGGCTAGATTCCTGTCTGCACAATACCTGAATATGCCCATTAAATTCATAGACATGCTTAGGTATAAGGGGGCAAACACAGCATGTACCTTCTCTGGACCTTTAGGTAACTTTTTATTGCTCATAAGACAGGTCAGAAGAGCACAGTTGTTTATTTTCTGATGTACTTTGTTTGAATATATTATTTGGACAGCCAGATGAAGTATCTTTTTATTTGCAAATGGAGGGAGTTGGATTCAAATGTAACCAAATAACAATAACTACAAAGCTTCAAAACCATTCTGTGATTCTATGAAAATGCATCAAGTGAAGAATTACATTTATTCAGAAACTTGCATGTTTCCTGTTCCTCATTCAAAGTGCACCCATTCAGAGCACCAGACGTATTTTTAATGAGAGGAAATAAATAAATGTTTGGTTAGGGTGTAGCTGTGAATGGAGGCTGCCCTCAGCCATGCAGCATGTCAGCGCAACCATACTCTGAGCTCAGATCCACTGCCAGTGTAATATTCTTATAGCAGCAGAGGTCTCTACCTCTGCCTTTCATATTAGCAATGAGATGTGTGTCTCATCTGGGACAGGAGACACCAGCCTTGAAAGCACTGAGGTGAGGTTCAGTTTGACTGTTGTAGCTCTCTATTAAGAAGGTGCTTCAGCTGAGGGAGCTGGGTGCCTCCAAAGAAAAAATAATCTCAATGCCTCAGACAGCCACTCTAGAAGATAAATCTCCTTGCAGACATATTGACCTCTGTAACAAAACCTCTAGAAAAACCCTTAGAGCAGACATCAAACTAGTAGATGACTCAGGGTGGGTACAAGATATCCAAGTATATTGTGACAACGCATTTGGCCAAATACAATGCAACAAGCTCCTGTAATGAAAAAAGTGCCTTCACTCTCATGCTGAGCGAATGGGACTTGTCCAACAAGTATATGGCACACATATGGCCCTGCACTGGAAGCACTGGGTATCTTCCTTAGTAGGAAAAAGGAACATGTTAAACCTAGTGATTAGAACCAAGAGTTTTAGGACATTTAGGAACTGGGGAAAATAAAATCAAGAGGTAGAGACTCTGAGTGCAAGAATTGCCTGGCTGCCTTATATACACGAGTGCATTGCCAAGAGCTGCAGGTGTTCAATCAGACTGCTTTTATTTGAGGTGCCTAACGTGGATTTTGAAACCACCATGTAGGCAACCCGGCTTGAAAATTGACCTTAATTTCTTCTAATTGCATGTCTTATTCTTCATTATTTTTCTTGTTAGAGACAGAATTTTGAAAGGCGATTCACTAGTGCAGCTATTTTTGACTCATCGCTGCCTGTCTTACTTTGTGTTATTTAATGGGTTCCAGTGGCCATATGCTGCAGAGAATCCTGGAACAAAGTGAGTAAACTGGGAGGCATTGCTCAGAAGGATAAATTTCACAGTTGGAAACACACTTAATACTAAGGCTTCTAACCAGTTTTTCCAGAAATCGCAAGCTTGATTGCCATGATATCTGAACATGGCATTAGCTACTCTAATGAGGAAAATAATTGATATGCTATGGAAATTAGGTCTAATTAGATCTTGTTAAGATAAATATCTCAGTTCAGCTGAAAACTTGAAGAGATACATTTTGCAGCATTCCAGATTATAAATATGACCCTTGTTCTTCACCCCCCTCTGCGTCTTGGGTTACTACTGGTAGAAATGGATGTGAAAAGCCTCCTTATTGCAATCACTACATTCTATACCCACTTGACATGGAATAAGTGACAAAGATGCTGGATAGTTTAAACTTTACATAGCTTAAAACCCATTTATTTTTTACATTTGCTTTAGACAAAGAGTCAAACTTCAGAACTGTGCAATAAAATGTGTCCTGCCTATTCATTTTCTGATATTAAACAAATATATTAATGTTTATAAATTTTTGGATCCATGGAAAAGAATGTTCTTCAGTGCTCTTTACCACTGTTTTCAGTGACTTTAGAACAACATGCATGCCAAATTATATCAATACCTTCTTAATGGAGGACAAATATTGAATGCAAACTTTAACAAAATCAAAGTTCCTTTTAAATTTAAAAGGAGAAAGAAGAAAGAAATTTAAAAAATATATAAGGTTGGCCACCCAAAAGGTGGCTAAATTTCATTCGTATTTAGACCAAGCAGATGACGGATACCTCCATGTATGCTTTGCAAGGTACTGCCAATCCATGGGCCAAACTCATCTCCTCTCTTCACTGGTGGAGTTGTCATGGAACTCAGAGCAAGATGAAACCTTGTGAGCAGCTGCTTTGTTTTCCTCCATCTTACAAAAAAACACAGATTCAAAATATTTGCTGTCCTAATGGGCTTGAGTTTCCATCTTGCACACTGACACTTCTGCAGTGCAAAAGAGACAGGAATCAGTGTTCCGCAATAATTTTAGCTTGATGTTTTTTCTTATTCTCACAGAATAAGCTATTTAAAGTGAATGCTTTAAAAGTCTGTCTTCAGATACTATTTTTCCAGATCCCCTGAGCTAATGACCTACAAGCCCTAAAACTACTTACCCTGTAACATCACAGGCCATTTTAAAAACATAACATATCAAGGAGCCAATTTCTCTTATTTGATGCAATTCCTTTGTCATCAGCCTGGCAGAGCTGGCAGCTTTAGACAGCTGTTTCTGTTCCCTGCAGTCACCAGCTTGCCTTCTGGGGGGTAACTTTGCAGAGCCATGGGGACACCGCCTTGGTGCACCAGTGCCACTGGGAGTCAAGGGCAAGAGGAAAGCACAAGCGACCAGTCTGGGCTGGGGGGATTTGTCCATGAGGACCACCACTCCAGGAGGCAGATCCACTAACTGGTCCCTGCAGTGATGAGGGTCTGATGACAAAAAGCACAAAGGCCTTTTCTAGGCAAATCCACTCCCTCTGAAAAACAAGAAAACAAAAATCCATCTGCATGTCTTCTTTGTGGCAAGTCTTGAGCAAGGGGAAAGGCGAATCATCTGATGTTTGCAGTCATAGTTCCTGACGGCTTTTCAATGGATCTGTGTCTTGATAAACACATACCTCTGTCCACTGACCTTTTTTCTTATGAGTGCGGGGATAACTAGCTCACAGGGCAGCTACTGTGTAATTTCCCTGGATGAAGGAGAATAATAAGTGAGTAAAACAAGATGACTCTTCCTATGACCTTTAAATATTAATAAATTAAATATCTATTTGCATTACTCATTTTCTATTATTAATGTATTTCTCTTCTGTTATTCTTGGTCTATCTGGTCATTACCACCAGAAGATTCTGCATCTTCCATTTCAGAAAATACTTGCAAGAATTCAGAAGATTCCCAAAGATTTCCTCCATTTATATATGTACATACACAGTCACTGGATGAGATACCATGCAGACCAGCAGCAGATGTATGCAGATTTCTTCTGTGGCAGTCTATAGCAATGATTTCACTATTTAAGTCATGCAGCACCAAGGCAGCAGTTGGGATTTTTTTTTTTAATCTCTTTACTCTTTTTGTGACAAACCTAATGATTGCAGAGATGAGAAATCAGCCTGCAAACAGTCCAAATTTAAATAAAATCACCCCCACACTAGACTATAACAGTGGCAGATGGACAGAGGAAGAAAGTGTATATAGTCATATTTTTTGCCATTATAGTATAGACCCTTTCAGATTGCAGGAAGCAACTTGCCATCTGCAAATCTGAGTCTTTCCTTTTCTGCTGAGGCACTGATTCAAAAATCATGATTTGTGAAGTTTGAGTTAAAGTATTAAGAGGCTTATCTCTCATTTTAAAGGCATACTGATCTCCTGATTTTACTTCAAACACATGGGAAAAGCATCCTGAAAATTTCCCTCAGCGTCTTCTTAAGACAAAACCCAAAGCCACTGGCTCACTCTTAGGTATGTGGTGAGGTAATGGGTTCTGCACATGAATAGCTTTTGTCAAATAGTCTCTTATTGCTGCTGTTCTCCGGCTTTTGTTTGGTTTACTCTTTGAGGAAGTGGTTTGCTCTATGCCTATAGGATATGTAGATCACGCTGGGCACCTTCCTTACAGCAGCACACATACTGACAGCAGCAATGAGCATTTGGTTTTAACGCTGACCCTCTGAAGGGAGAAGAATCTGATCACTGCATAAATGTCATCGATTTTTTAGGGCCAGATCTTCATTTAAATGGCTGCTGATTTAGCCGGTGTGTCAATTTAATACAGATTTGCAAACAAAATCTGGGCACATTTTAAAAAACGTTTCAGTGTGTCTACCCACCTCTGCTTTCCACAGTTTTATCCGAGGATGTGGCCGTCACAGAGATCAGACAAACATACGCAATTTGCAGCCTACTGGGGTTTCTGATGCTTTCACACTATGGGCAGGGAGTTACATCATCTAAGGGTCAGGACTCTTACACAGGTTTAACTTACCAGTAACCAAAAAATCGCCTCTAGGTATGAAAGCTTATTTGGAACTTGTTTAAGAAGAGGGGGATGCAATTAAATTCTGGCAATTCCCTTTCAAGAGGTGCTGCAGTATGCTTTGCATTGCAATATTTCTAATTTTCACCAGGTCAGGGTTGCTCTCTGTGAAGCAAAAAAAGAAAAGGTTTATTTTGCTAATCATACATGCAAAAGCCATGTACAAAATAAAATACTAAATAGAGTAATTACAGTAATTTTTGTTAAAATATTTTTACACAATAAACCTTTGGCTTTGAAAACTCTACCAGAAGCAAAAGAAAAACAAATTGTAATGAAAAAACTGAAATCAGAGGCCGCTAATAACACTAAAGGGAGCCCAGAAGCCAAATTAATGTTTCTACAAAGAAATACTTTTCTACACCAGGCAAATACCTAGTAAGACCTTTACCTGGGTCTTTATAGATAAGATTCAGATTTCATTTTGAAGTATGTTTTTTACAAACTGTTTAGTGTTCATATGTCATTACCACTGTTGGGCCAGATTGCACCTGGCATCGATATAAACAAAGCTTTGGCAAGAATTTTTTCCTTTGGGATGGAGACATCTGATTTTCAAGCTGAAAACATGTCAGTGTTGCAAGACACTCCAAATAGCCTGTTTTACCAGCGCAGTAAATTAACCCGCCTGGTGTAGTGTTAAATGCTTTACAAACATCAACTGAAGGTGAGGGAGGGAAACACAAAAAAACAAACAAAAACATTTCAATAACTTGTTTGACTACGAGCAGAGAAAAAAGTACAAGGAAAGCTTGAGGGGAGGGGAGGATGCCTAGGAGACAGGACAGCAGAAAAAAAAATTCTCAGAATTTTGTCCTGTATTTAACCTAGAGATTGCGTGCCATGGTGTGGGAAGACACAGAAGGTGCAGAGCAAGTTATATAGATGATAGAAAAAGCATTCTTCATTTGAAAAGCAGATCAGGATAACAGCAAACAGTGACTCTAACTCCTCATTACCTTGTCTAGAGGAGGAAGGCTTTTTGATAGCTATTGCATGAAAGAGGTTCACCTTTAATGCCACAAAACACTGGTGGACAAAGACTACGTAGGCAAAACAGAGGATAAAATATTAGGCTATCCCCCTTGCTTCCCCATTGTTCAGGATGAAAAAGCTGAGCTGAACTTCTGGGCACACAGAATTGGCTGTGTGAAAGCTCTCATCGCTAGATCGTGCATTTGTGCTAAGCTTGAATGGTCTGGAGGACAATGGGGTTCATCCTGCCTGTGGCTCTGCAGTGATTCTGCAATATAGATGTGAAACAAGAATAGCTGGAAAGTAGGTCCACATGCGTATGGAGTCGAACAACAGCCTGTCCTGAGAAACACAGGCAGAAGTAGTATTCTTAAATGTATATATATTGATATAGTTGTTAGACTGAAGCCATTTTGCTACTCTTCTTGCTATTTTAATTGTCCTAATAGCTGTCTGTTTACAAACATGCATGTAAGTGGGCTAGAATAATTAATTAATATTCATAAGCATTCATAAAATGTGACAAAGTTTATGTTAGGGCAGATATTAATTCCCAAGAGGATTACATTTCTATTAAGTGTGAATTTATATTAGTAAGATCCAGCATGATTGATTCTTGCTTGGCCAGCAATAGAGGACTTAGCATCCATACTGGCAGATATTTTATCTGGTCAACAGGAAAAGAAAACTGGCCAAGAAACTGCCAACACAGAATCTGAAGCTGTGAAACCTGGTCAAGAAGAAATAAAGCCAAATAAGCAACAGATGAAAAATTTTCTTAAAGCAAAGATCAAATCACTCAGTTGGAAACAAGAATTGTATTGGAAAAGGTGATGCTGAAATCATGAAGGGACATGAGAATTTTAAAAACAAAGATACTAATAAATAAAATAGAGTGCTGAATACTAGTAATTTTTTTTAAGTGGACCTTAATATTTTTGGAAAAAAAAAAGTAGACAATTTTAATGTGCTCAAAGATGTCTGACAAAGAGCAGAGAGGACTTCTAAACTTTGCAAATCATCTGGAGGAGAACGCCAAAGGTATCAGTACGCAAGAGCCGTGGACATACTGGAGAGACCTCAGAAATGGGCTCAAAAAAAGTTGAAGGAACTGGAATATCTCTCCTCTGAGGAGAGGCTTAGAGAGCTGGGATTGTTCAGCTCAGGGGGATCCCATCAATGTATATAAATACCTGCAGGGAGGGTCCAAAGAGGCCAGAGCCAGGCTCTGCTCAGTGATGCCCAGTGACAGGGCTGGAGGCAATGGGCATAAGCTGAAACATGGGAGGTTCTCTCTGAACATCAGAACACTTCACTGTATATGACTGAGCACTGACAGGTTTCCCAGTGATTGGGAGTCTCCATCCTTGGGGATATTCAAAAGCTATCTGGACATGGTTCCAGGTGTGCAGCTGTGGGTGTCCCTGCTGTAGCAGGGGCATTGAACAAATGACCCCCAGAGGTCCCTTCCAACCTCAGAAATCCTGTGATTCTTTGACTACATCTGAAGCCCAGTGGGGAAGGTGAAAGATAAAATGAACAACCAGGAGAGAAAGAGACTTTGGTAAGATACAAGCTTTACAATAGTTTTCTGGTACTGTTGTAACTTGTAGAGCACCCCCAGATATTGGAGTGGTCTAGTGGGTTCAAGAAGGACTTGTTCCTGCACCTGTGCTGCAGAAACTTACTCTCCTCTAAAGAGGAGACTTCCTAGGAAGTTTATTGATGATTGCTTGCCAAATCAAAGAGTGAGGAGAGAAATGGGTAGGGAACTTGCCAACAGATAAAGTCAAAGAGCATTAATGCCACTGTGTGTTTTGTCCTCAGAACATAAGTGAAGTTCCCTAGATGTAGAGTAACCAAAGGATGATTTTGGACTGTGCCGGCTACAGCCCCATCCTAAGCAAAAGCAAAGACACCTTAACCAGGAAAGGATACAAACAACCTTCTGTATCCGGCAGCATAAAAACACACCAGCACAAGCACTGCAAACACACTGGCAGGGGCAGTGCCTCAGTGCCAGCTGGAATAAGAAAATGGAGCCAGGGAGCTTCCGGAGGTTGCAGGGGTGCCTGCCAAACAGACACGATGCTTGGTGGCAGGCTGGCAGCATAGGGAGAAGCCATTGCCAAGAAAAGGGAGGGAAGTATCACCTGAGCCCCACCAGGGTTAACCTGCACCTGATGCAGGTGATGGGAGTGGGGATTCTGGCTGGAGAAAATGTCTCTGAGCACTTAGGGGAAAAAACTACCTTCTGTTTTCAATACAAAACACATTATTACTGGGGCAATCAAAAAATTTAAACAGGCTTAGCAAGTAAAGCAGAATAGCTTCCCAAAAAAGAGATTTTTTTAGGTAAGTAAAACGCATTTTCACTAATCCCTTTTGGCAGTCCTTCATTCAGAGCAAGAAGGAGAATCGTATCAAGTCAAAAGGACAAAAAAAATTGCTAAATGCATACTTTGTTCAGACAGTTACGCAACAATAAAGCAAGTTGGGCAAAAATGTAAGAGGAAAAGAAAGTGAGGGGAAAAGGTAGTTTAATGGGTGTCAAACTTGTAAACACTGAATTCGATTTTATCACTGTTGGTTTAAAATTAATATAAGATAAACAAAGCAGCAGTACTGTATTAATGCAGTTATATCGTTGTAAAATCCTGATTGTCCATGAATTTTATTCACACAGGAGAATAAATTATATTGCTAGTAGCATTTTAACAAATAGTTTCATTCAATAGCCAGACCATTGCATCAACTTCATGTTATTGATGTTCAAATAAATCTGAAGTAGTTAAATCAGTACAAAGTTCAGGCTGACCCCAGCATTTATTGTATGTTTTTAGAAATGGTTCAAAGCTGAATCCATTTTCTTATTTGTCTTTTACTTACACTACATTTGGCAGAGTCATTGTCCAGAAAATGAGAGAAGATACCTGATAAGCCATGTGGAAAGAATTTGAACTCAAACCCTGACAGTAGGTAACAAAAGCACAGGTGAAGGAGCCCTGCATTCAGGTCTGGAAAAATGTTATGAAGGGAACCATGTAAATGAAGGCATAAGTTGTGTTAGTTGAGTAATCAATGATTTAACAAGGTGCTCTGCTTCCAGATGCCCCTGTTGATTATGCTGAGGTAATTTTATGGGGAAATACACATGGATGCAAGAATGGGGGTTATAGTGAGGGTTGTTAAGGGATGCGGGCATTTGCTTGGATCCTACCTACTACTCTCCTCCTGCACATACTAGGTGCAACAGTGGGTGCTCAGCTGGCTGGGCTCTGGTGGAAAGAAAATAACAGCTCCAGAAGTTCCTTTTTCCATGTTGCCCTTCCTAGCTGCTTATTGTCATCCTTTGCCATGCCCTTGCTTGCAGTGCTGCAATTGTCTGTTTGGCTGGGCTGTAAACAGGACTGGATGTAAACAGGATTAAATGGGCTGGGGTAAAGAACAAATTTCTACTCTCCCACACAGAAGAACCTGGGTTTCTCTAGTGGGATTGCTTCAGTGATCCAGTTTGCATCTCGGCTTGAGAAAAAGTTGATTGGACAAGCTTGCATAAGGAAAAAGTGGGGCATGAAATGGGAATAAGCAGAAGAGGGTAGGAACTGCTTAGATGTTGCAGAAATGATCATATATTGGTTTATTTTATTATTTTATTGGGAAATGTGCACGAACTTTACTTAAAACTTCATAGATATTCCGGAAGCCCCACTGGGGAGTACCTTCTCAGTCAGCCTAGCATTTAAAAATAATTTATTTCATCAAAGAAGTAAGTTGAAGAAAAGGTTAGGGAAGGAAATGTCACAAGGTCCAGTAACTTGTTCCACTGCAGTCAGGAATATCTAAATGAGGAACTTAACCAGGTTTTGAAGAGCACCAGTAAAAAATTCTCACCGTGTCTATAAAGGTGTGTATTGTATTGTACCAGTACAATATATCTATCAGTGATGCACAAATACCACCCTACAACTGTAGGATTGACACAGATGAGATCTGACCTAGAAAACAACCACCTTCTCAGATCCCACTTTCAAACTGGAGAAAAATCTCAGTTCCTTTGACACCAATCACAGGCCTAGGCAAGGAAAAAATCACATTGTCAGGTTTCGTTTAGACCACAGAACACAAGTGAATTCATTTTGAAAAGGTTCATACTCCTTGCCATGAATACATGAGTTATGGAGTTTATTTTTAATAATTTTATTTTGTATCAGGGATCACTCTCTGCCTCAGCTAGTCACTGCCCGTATGGGGACACATGGGACATGGCATTCTGGTGCTGTTTCCCCTCTCCCACTTCTGGAGTGTGGGGGCAGAAAGTAGGGAGGACATCTGCTTTTGTACTACTGGCCATCCTTCAGGGACTCTGCCAGAAGGTGTAGTGGGCTTTGCCTCATCAAATGGAGCATCTGAGAAAATGTTGCCTGTAGGACAACGTTTAGTTTTGTTGCTAAAACCTGCATTTGGGATGAAGTGAGATTGTTGGGTTCCTTGACCGACCCCAGTCACCCATCCAAGTGGAATTTCTATCAAAAGGAAGCTCTTCTTCTGGTAGAGAAAGAAGAAGGATTTCTGGCAAAATCCAGCTTAGTGGGTTGGGTCTTTGTTAAGGTGAGCACCGGCTGAGAAATACAATTATAAAACAAGTTTGCTTTGCAGGAAGGTGAGAGTTGTGTCTATTTAGTACGAAGCTTGTTAGATCAAAGTTTCTGGGCTGAACATCTCGTAACATTATTCTCCCACAGAAGTAATTACTGCAATTACAGGCTACTTCTACAATGCTAAATGCCTGTGATCCAAGGAGAGATTCCCTCCTGCCCTCACCTAGTGTGGCAGAGGGGCTTGTACCCACATGGCATAGGTGCAAATCTCTAGAGCAGATTAAGTGCAGTGATGGATAAGTAGCACATGGATGCGCTGTCTCTCCTCATGGGGTTTTGATGGAGTAGTAAGGTTTGTAGTATGGGGGTTTTTTGGGTATTTTTTCTTGATTTCCAGCCTATGAGGAGGGTGGCATACCACCATGAGGTTTTTAAACTTCAGCTGAGGATGTGTTGCACACCCTGGGGCTTGGTAAGACGGCTCATGTGAGTGTTTGGAGGGACACAGGTTTTGCTAGAGCTGCGTCACAGGAGCAGGGTGGAGGCAGCTGAACTTGGTGCAGTCCTGCCCAAACCACTCTCTGGGCATGATGCCTAGAGAGACCTATCTCTGAAACCACACCAGTATTGTGGTTTGGAGGAAATAGATGATTCAGTCCCCCAAAGGAGAGTCTGGATGTACGTGAGCAGTTGTGCCTTGTGGGCAGCTGAGACTCAAAACCTGCAGATGAAGCTGGGAGCTAAGTTAATCTAGTGGTGTAAATTTTCTCAGAGAGTCTGTACACAGAAATT
This sequence comes from Trochalopteron elliotii, assembly GCA_024734555.1. Classification (NCBI taxonomy): domain Eukaryota; kingdom Metazoa; phylum Chordata; class Aves; order Passeriformes; family Leiothrichidae; genus Trochalopteron; species Trochalopteron elliotii. The sequence continues at coordinate 1,674,482 of JANPWX010000376.1, forward strand.
GATATGAATGGCATGATCTCACAAGGGCATATACAGTACTACATGAGGTAATTTCTACTTTTAAAAAAATGCCTGTGGGATGAGAAGGTTTCAGAAGTCCTCTTCTAGATGGCTCAAAAACCCATCTTGTGGGGAGACTTCCTAGGAGTGCCTTGCCTGGTGTAAGATGCTTGAGTGACCAGTTTTGGTCTTGAATCCCCACTCCATGGAAATACATGCATCTTCAAGATGGCACTCTAAAATATAAGTTGAAAATGAAGAGTTGAGAGCTTTTTTGTACCATTACAATTTTACTGTGAACATGAGCTGTGAACACATGGACTTAGGGCATTCTGTGGGGCTTTGATCACATTACAGAATATTAATTTGCTAATTTACCAATGCAGATAAGGCACTTTATGAAAACTGAGATAAGAGCTGTTAATCAGTGTTTGCACAACACCAGAAACACAACCATTATTTCAAGCCTTCTCTTTGAAATACATAGTTTTACTGAGACTGTAGGTAGACTGGGAAAAGTTTATTCCAGAAAAGAGGAAGGATAGAAGACCCCATGGCATACCTAACCTGATTTTTTGTAATGCCTTCCTTGTTCCTAGGAGCTATTAAGCAGCTTGGGTCAGATACTGGCTCCTCCAGTACAACCATTCATAAAGTCCTGGCCAGGTGGGGTTTTTTTCAGAAAGCTTCTGTTTACCTCTCTTTGCTTTAAGTATTTTTTTTCAACTGATTTATTAAATAATTGAGGCAATAATTTGCCAATCATTAAAACATTTGATCCATATCTCACTTAGAATTATCACATCTGAAATCAGCTGCTGAAGAGGGATTGATAGTTTGCTAAAGCAGATGTACTTTTGACGGACAGCAGTGTATTTCATTACCAGAATTAACAAAAAGATGCACTTGAAAAAAACAAAAAATAGATGTCTAAACGAACACATTTTCCATAGTAATCTATTACATGCTGCCAAGTAAATACATCTTAAACTGTAATATTTCTTAATAAAAATTAACATACTGTTAAGTTCAGATGAAAGAAAAGTATAACCATTTTTTTAACTGATATATTAGATTGCATATTTTATGGCCTTATTTCATCATGCAGTAGCTCATTTGGACTGTCCAGGAAGACTAATTAACACTAATGCTTTTAAAGAATTTTCATTCGTGATGCTAATCTGTCACAAAATCAAAAATATCTTCAGAAAGCCAGTGGAAAAAAGTAAAGAGACTACTTCTTGCAGCCAGCTTAAATTAATGCTAGTTTATTTTGTGTTATTTGAAAGGTTGTTTACATCTCTTTTGTAAGTGTTTATAAAAGTTGGCAGACAGAAGAATAGCTGCCTACCTACATGAACAAAACTTTGATTTATTTAAGCAGCTGTATATATTACTATCATTAAAAACCTCTTGAAACATTGCTGTACAAACAGTCTTAAGGTCTAAGCCTGTCTCTGTGTTTATGTACGCACAGACACACACACACATATACTGTGCTGTATCATTTTTGCTATTGAGACATTTATACTCAGTCCTCATATTATGTGAATATTTCTGTGTGCCAGTTCATTCTAGCAGCCTACTGCCCTCTATTTAAATTTCTCTGACATATGTCCAAGTCAGAAAAATACCTTGATGACAACTTGTGAAGATGTCTTGCTGTTGCACTCATATCCACATCCTTGGATCGTCAGCCTCAGCAGAAATTTAGTACTTACATAGCTGAGCAGCCCTAAAGCTTTATTGGAATTCATAAGCCCTGGCTCCTGGCTGCTGGATGAGACAACCTCAGGCTCTTGTTCACTGGTTCTCCACATTCACATTGTCCACGCTGGTAGAGAGAGGGAGAGGCTTGCTAGGCTTAAATGGCAGCAAGCACTCCCAGCTGTTCCTGGACACCTTTTAGAGATCCTCTTTTTTAAAAATACAGGGTAGCTATTGTTGATAAGTGCACTGATGTGATCCCAGACCTTAAATGAAACTTCTAGAGAAATGGGCAAAGAAATTTGATGTCCTCAGCAGAGCATAATTAAATTGCTGCTTAGTTCACAATGCTGACTACTGACGTTTGCATCATTTTAGTGTTGCTAGACCATGTACTGCATGTAAGGACAATTAGCAGAGCAGAGAGAAAAGCAGCAGATGCTAGAAGTGCACAGAGTTAGATGACTCATTTTGATGTCATGAAGAATCTTTTTCAGACAAATGATAATGTTGGTATTAAACAAAAAAAAAAAAATACAAGACCAAATAATTATTAAAGAAATAATATGAAGAATTCAGGGAAGAGTAGCAGCAAAACCAGTGTCTTGCAGTACGCTAAAACATATGTTTACCTGAAATACAGAGGAGAGACACCAACATCCATGATGGAGACTCTATTCTCCCTCTTCCTCCCCACTCCTGCCCTCTTTTTCCTTAAGGGTTGGTTACATGGTGGGTTTGGTGTGTTCCATGTTGAACCAAAAGAAAATGTGTTCTAAAATTTCTGAAATCTTTAAAAACTCATTAACTGATTATCTGCTCAGAGGTAGCAATAAGAAAATATTTAATAACCACTTCCTGGAGGCTTTGTGCATATTTTACAGAAGATTTTCAGTCTAACAAGACTAACTAGAAATACGTATTTGCCATTTCAAATATGTATTCTCACAAGTACCTGATACGTGTAAGCTAGAAAGCAAGTCTCATGAGACAAGTACCTCCTGCTCTCAGAAGTGCTCTGCTCCACATTTATGGTTCTCTTTATTTCCTTAAAAACAAATGTGATTTGTCTGTTCTCTTGCCAATCCCATTTGTGAATTTGAAACTAAATGGCATTTGTATGCTATCATTCAGTATAATATCACTTAATTGATGGAGAGTTGTGCATGCAGAAAATGTCAGACTTTCCCCCTGCACAAAAGCTACTATAGGTATATGAGATATATATATGTGCTCTTCTGCAGAATCTTGTTTGAGAGGGGCATTCATATGGCATGCACTTATATTAAGTGACAAAAGATGAGGCAATGTCAATTCTGTAAACAAACTGCTCCAAGGAATTAACATTAACACATAATTGTATGTTTTTACTGTGTCAGACGTGTCACAAAAAAAAAGAACTTGAATTGTGATTATAGTAATTAATTTTTCCTCTCCTATTTGAAACATGCCAACTTATTATGGTATTGAAGATGATAGATTCTGGCCTGACATTTTAGTGCATCATATATTTACATTTCCATATGAAGAATGGTTACCAAAAGATGTTAACAGGATGAGATCTATATGCAAACATATATTTAAGTATGACCACTATCTTTACATTAAGACCTGGAGGTCTTTAGAAAAAAAAAGGAGGAAGACTACGCAAGAAAAATAAAGCATCACAGAGATTTTGTCCTCAAAATTAGGTAGGACTAGAAATCACAGTGATGAAAAGCAGGATTGTAGGGAACTGTACCAGTTAGAAAAGAAAGAATAGAATGTAATTTTTCCATCTGCTATTAATCTGACCATCTTTGCTTCATTTTTGTTGTATTAACAGCATGTCCAAGGTGAGTGGGTGGCTGAACTTCCAGTTCTGTGGCATTTTTTCTTCTGTATCTTTTCTGTTCTGAAGTCGAAATTTCTATGTTTTGACATATAACGTAAAGGAAAAAAAGAGGTGAGAAAAAGAAAAAAAGGAAAAATAGAAAGGTACAGATTCAGATGATGGGAAGCTGTTTCCAAATACTGTCACCAAAAGCACATACTTAGGTGCACTAATACAGTGTGGTTTTACCAACAAGCCCCAGGGGCTTCTTCTTTGCCGCCACCCCCTTCCCCGAGTCTCGCGCTCTGCCTGCCTGATCCCATCCGACAGTAGAGTTGATACCGCACTAATCCCCACAAGTTTGGGACTAATGAACTAACTGCTGGGCTGCCGCCACGGAGCTTGGTCCCAAACTATACTGTACTTCACACTCGATTTATTCTCCAGATGGCGAGACTGCGCAGCCCTGCCGCGAGGGACCACCTCTTCCACTGGAGTGTAAAAGTGGACGGATGTTGTTTTCTTTGCAGATTTGATAATTCAGAGCTAGAAACTCATGAGGATGGTTAGTTATTAGGTTTAATGGGTGCCAGTGGAGCCGCCAATGTGCATATTCTCATTTTTCATTTTGGTGTCTGTGTGTTGGGATAGCAGTGGATTTGTCAGCAATGCTGCGTCACCAAAATCTTTGTCTTCACCAGTTGGCATAGCTGCACGTGGTAATGAACCTCTTCCTGTGTTCTCCTCAGAGTCAAACAGAAGGGGCGCTAAAGTAGCCGCTCTGACCAACCTTTTTTTTTTCCTCAGTGAACTTTCCAGCACAAGTTGCAAATTTGGAGTATTTTAATAGTATCACTATTTACCATGAAGCTCTCTGTTACCTTTCTCTCTTGTTCAGTTTGGTAAAGAACCCAATTCACATGGGACCCAAGGAGGATACCACCATCCCAAGCTACCTGAGCATGAAATATTTTACTTAATTATTTGGTTTATTTCTTTATCAGCTATTCTTTCGTGACCAAGTATTATCTGATGTTGTAGTTCTCATGTGAAGAACAGGGCAAATATTTTTCTCACCATTCCTTAAAAATTTTAGTTTTCCCATTCTTGGCAGTAAGGATAGTATTGTATCAAGGACTACCTTTTTCTCTGTTATAATGTTGAAGTAGTTTACCCAGGTTAGGATTTTAACTTTTGCATGAATTCTACAATAAGATTAGCATCTACATTTCCCTGCCTAATGAGGCAGAAAGGGGTCTCCCTTTTCTCCATGTTTTTAGTACATTTGGTCAAAGGTTTTAGTGTATATTTGTTTTATTTACCCATGAAATGTTTTATTGGAAACCTTTATGGGAACCTGATACTCTCCAACTAACATCAGTTGTATTTCCTCCATTGTAGGAAGGCTAGGCACTGAGTCAGCCCCCACACAAGCTCTGGCTTTGGCAGTCAGGTCTCATCAGTTTGTTCCACAATTAAAAATATACATTGATTCTTGCTGTGGAAACTATAGTGACTAGAAGTATTATATCATGGAAAGGAAGTGTTTCTGTTCCTAGAGTATCTAGGCAGACAGATCTAAAACATAGCAGTTCTAAGAAAACGCATCAATTCTCAACCCAACAGATGGCATGGGTGTGTTAACTAACATAGTGACATATTTTCTATTAAAATATGGGAAAAAAACAACAACCCCCTCCCCATGTTTGTTGGTTGGTATAAATTCAGTGAAGTTGTTGGTTATTTTTGGGATACGTACCAGAGGGCTGCACATTTAGTTTATGTAAATTGATAACAGCAACAGCCTGTTAATAAGTGTTTTGTATGGAAATATACCTAGAAAGACACGATCTGTCTTTTTTGGGAAGGGAGTTTGCAGGCTGAGGAGAAAAACAGATATGAGATGGTCTAATGCTCATTATTATATTCTGAAAAAAAACATAACAAATTAGGCTGCAAGTTTGCTGGAGATGTGCCTTCAGCTGGAATTGAGTGCTGCCTTAGAGGATACTTTGGGAAGATCTCTGTTTTGCAAATTGCATTGGTGTCTGCTGAAATCATGATAACCTGACTTTAATTAAAAGCATAAAGTGTTTTGGAGTGTGTTTTTTAGCTACCCTTCGGCATCATGTTCAGAAACTTTCAGCCCAGCCCTAGAAATCCGTTACCCCGGGCCAGAGAAGGGAAACATAGGGGATTTGTATTTCCCGGTATTGGCATAATATTACCAAATTTGGAAGAGCCATTTCAGACAGCCATGCGCCGGAGCTGTCTTCCAGCTGGACGTGTTTGTGCTGAACTGCGTGAATCTTTATGTGGCTTTCCTAATGGCCCCAGAAAGAGTCCATTCACAGCAGTTTGAATGTTTTGAGTTGCATTTTCCAGAGATTACCTCTGAACGCACCCCTTGATCACAGCCCAGGGATACATACATGGGTGCCTTGTTCCCGTCTGTCCGATTAACAGGCATATGCTCCCAGCCTTTAGAGGAGCACGGCTAGTAGCCCCAAGCTCAAGGCTGTTTGCTTCAGGTTTCATTAACTTTCTGCTCCATTATTCCTTCCTTTTAACCAGTTAGAGCCACCAATTGCTTTTCTCTAAACTTACCCTAATTATCAGGGGTCTCAGCCCTGTAAATCAGTACACTGCAGAGCTGTCTTAAACTGGCCTGGGAGACCCTGTTCTCATCGGTCCTGACAACTGTAAGCTACTGTTCCCTCACACTGTTTAACTCAGACCACATTGGGAAACCACCTCTGCCCCTCTTGCGGGCAGAGGTTTGCATCCGTCTGGTTTAAATCTACTGTCATGTGCTCTCTTGCTGATTTGTATTAGCCTGGATATTAACTTTGATGATTTTTTTTTGTTTTTTCCCCCTTGAGTTTGCCTGTTTTCTTGAAAAACATCTCTATTCAGCAACTGCATATTGTTAAAGTCATTCCTGAGCCTCCATGAGTCAGGAGCTTTAAAGTTTTATTAGCCCCATAAAAACTCTTCACAAATTACATGACTTTTGATAAGTGTGCATTTTGACAATGTGAATTTGTTAGGGGCTGTTGGTGAGTGGAAGGAATTTGGGGTTGAAACTTCAGTTGGCAGGAAGCAGGGAGCCCAACACCTTCCTTCGACCTCTACCCCCTTCTCCAGGCCAAGAAATGCATTTCATTTCAGAAAAGCATACCAGTACACTTCATGCAAACCAACTATTAAACAGATTTGTAAATTTACACTCACAAAAAGAGCAAATGACCAAGGGAAGCATTTGTCTTTGGAGATTTTATTTTGTGCCAACAGAATACCCTTTTATGTGGTCTAAGAAAAATCTTAGAGTTATTTCAGCTTTGTTTTCGTATGCAAGTTGTGAATTCTATTACTGCCTTTAATGCCTTTGAATGCATGGAGTAAAGGAAAACCAAAGAAGTATATATATATCTGTACTTTTTGACGTTCAGGCAATATAGAGCCAAATTACAAAAGTAATCGTTCTATGCAAATTTAAGAATATGCCATTTTCGAGAGAGCAGACAGTTAGTGCAACACATTATGTTAGCATAAAGATTTGTGTTTGTTACACATGTTCAGCACTAGCAGACACAAAAATCTTGTTTTCTGCAAGTGGTAGAAATTCTATGCATTGAATTTACCAGTTATAAAGAAGCAATAAAGAGGAAGGTAAAATTGTGCAGTTCTGGTGATGACTGCTTCAATAACGTCCAAGGGTGAGAGACATTTTGGGGACACCACTATATTGGCTATCTAGCTTTTCCCCCGTGTCGTTTCAACAAGTTGTCTTCTCATTGCATTTTTCTGTCAATAGAAAATATGCTTTCTTTTTTTTCCTTGTGCATCTGAATTCAATATATATTGTAGAGAGAAGCAAGACTGACCATTGTGAAAACCCTTGAAGAGTTTGACTTTGGCCATGCTGAAAAGTGTGTTAGGATAAACTCTGTGTCCAGCGGCCTTGCAGAAGAAGATCTACAGGTGCTTTTGCAGTCCAAGACCCTTCCTTCGAGCATGATGCTGCCAAAGGTTGAAAACGTTGAGGAAATAAGATGGGTGAGTACCAACAACATAGTAGCTTTTGACTGAAGCTGGTGGGTCAGGTTCACACAGGCCCAGAGACGAATGACTGTGAGTTAAGAGGAAGCCTGCAAATACCATATTGTTGCTTGGCTGAGGTAATTGGGAAGTGCATCCATTTAAATGTGCGTGTGATGTGCTGTATAAAAAGCATACATGGAACACATTTATAAAGAAAACCAGGTGTATTTCTTCCAAGGCTGACAAAGAACCAACATTGCTGTCAGAATATATTATCAAAAGTAGAAGGGTAAGTGCCTGACTCTTCTCAGATTACCCTAACAAGCAAAATTATTGTCTGTCCAAGAGCCTTAGTTACATGCATTGGAAGCAGGAGATGGGAAACCATGCTAGCAACATATGAAAAAATGGGTTGGGGGGGAAGGTCACTCCTTGGGGCAACTGGAGGAACAAACAGGAAGCTTTTAACTAGTGTTTTTAATTAGCACAGATATTATTTCCTGAACAGTTCTCTACTTCTTCCTTTTTAATTGCTGACAGGTGTGTTTGTGTTTCACAACTGACTTTTCAGCCAATAAAAACCTGAAATGTAAATGGTTGGCATGTCAAATTACTTAAGAAAACTTTGAAATAGGCCTAATTATGCTATAATTGTTTTAATTGTCAAAAAAAGAGGGATGCTTGTTTGGATATACCATTATTGCTGTAACACACCAGTGAAGGAATAATGCTTAATTATTCACTTTATATTTTTGCAAACCGCTAGCTGAGCAACTAGCGCACAGCAAGCTGTGATGAAAGGCAGGCAGGCATATTAGGATGTATTTTAATCTCTGCATCTAACCTTGATCAAACCATTGAGATGGGCCTGAGCACAAAACAGAGCACAGCCCCATACGCTGGGTATGTGACAGGCCCCGTCCGTTCTGCGGCGCTGCCCCTTCGGCCTCCACCACTTGCCATGGAAGGTTCACCATCCTCTTCCACCAAGGGTAATTAAATTAACCAGAGCACACCTCTCAGGGTTTACAGCCATGTAGGTGTTAGACGTAACTTGTCAGTGATGAATATTCATGACACAAAAATGTCAGAGCCCTTGCTGCCACCAAGTAGGTTTTGCAGGGAGTTGGGATGCCAGGGCTCTTTGTCCCCTCATCGTCTTCCACTTTTCCCTCTCGCTCACTTGTATTTCCATCAAGGAAATCAAGCCAGCCCCAGAAGCTTCTTCCTCATTGTCCTTCTTTTGCTTCACTCTCCCTTCGCCCAATCTTTGCACACAAAGAACATACTCTGCCTTATGCCGCTGCCTTCTTTTCCCAATCCTCCAAAAATTCACTCCAGCATGATTTTTCAGCCTCCCAGAAGCTGTTGCTTTCCCCCCATGCACACCCGCTCCCCCCCTTCATTTTTATTTATGTGCAGCAGAAAACCTGGAGGCTGATGCACAACTAAAAGATGGGCTTACTTGTTTTCTTTTGTGTGAGAATCTCTTGCTTTCCTTTTGTCCCTAGTGTGGGTACTTGTTTGACTGGCATGGCTTATTGGACTATAACAAGCGTAACTCTCCCTCCTTTGTGGCGGGACAATTCTCCCACAAATCCCGACCAGTGTGCATTCTTCCCGACACACTATTGGGTGTGCACTGGAATTGAAAGAATTGCTGAGGCCTTGCTACTTCATCCCCTCCCCAAGCTTTGTGGTTTTTTTTTTCCCTCCGCCTTCTTTTTTTTTTTTTTCCCTTTCTCCCTGAAATGAACACTTTACCGGGCCGGAAACATTTAATCGTCTCCTTTTGAAAAAAAAAAAAAATTAATTGAAACTTCTCCACTCGTTACCTTTTGTATTGGTGCTTATTGCAAATCTTTTACAAGGGAAAGGAAGCCAGGCAATATTTAATTAAATGTGCTTTTTTTTTTTTTGCTTTGCCTTCAAAACAAAAGATAGCAAGAATTCCAGGAGTGTGACTTTTAAAATATTTTAAAATAAAACAAGAACTCTGGTCTTTAACTTGCACCTGAAATATACACAGAGTAGTACTTTTTACTTTATTTTTTCCTCTTAAAAAAATAAAAACCAGATAGGAGTCTTAAGAAGATATGCTGTTACCATTATATTACCTCATTTTCTACCTTTGGCTGCGTGAACTTTACTGTTTTCTGTCACTGTAGTAACCTGCCTTACTGTACAGAGTGGATTGAATTGATTTTTTTTTGCACATTTTTGAGTGGAATTTTCTTCACTAAAGAAAAGTTACCAAGAGGGCCATGGTGATGATGCAGAGCAGAGATGGGAGGGCAGAATTCTTGATCAGAGAAAGCTGTGATTTATTTTGGCCTAATTGTAAAGTTACTGCAAATTGCTGGAAAGCTTTTTTTTTTCAAGATCTGGGTGATTAGATTTTCCTTCTTTTGGGGAGGGGTGGTGGGGGGAAGCTAAAAGGGGAAATAACACCTCTAATCCAGCTTCTGGTAAATAGGCTGCCAGCTTTTAAAATGAGTTTCCTTTCTATTAGTCAGAATATTATGCTAAGCCTTAAGCATTAGTTTTTTATGTTGCCATAGCAGCCTTATTCCTGCAGGGTTGTGACCTGCGATGATTACAGTACAAAGCTTATAGGGTCTTGAAACCCCCTTTGAAGATGAAAAGTCTTTGATGGTTTATATTTATGCAAATCTCTTAGATATGATTTACCCAACTGAGACTGAATGGAGAGATGATTAAAATTCCCTTTCCTTTGATATCCATTAATAGTCGAATATTCCTTAAATTTAAAATATATGCATATGTGATTTTTGTCTTTATTTAGTAGCATTTTTGCAGTACCTGCAGTATGTTTATCTTGACACAAATTACTCGATCTGGACAGACATAATGCATTTACAATATAGGGCTGAAGGTTTTTCCCCTTTTTTTTTTTTTTTTTTTTTTTCCTTTTGAAAGGGGAAAAATCTGTGCAAGAGCTTTTGTATGTTTCCAGATGATAGATTTTGGAATTTGGGCTACCCCACTGGCAGCTCAGAGCTAGCTGTGAACTGGTCTCATGGAAAAAATTGGCAAGCTTTGGTCTTCAAAGAATTAAACTTCCTTTTTAAGGCCTTCCTAGGTAAGCTAAAAAATTATGAAGAAAAGCCTATTGAACAAAAGGGTAACGGTGCCGTAATGAATAATACGGATGCCACTTAGAAGGCTGGGGAGCGCTTCCAGTGATGGCAGTGCTGGACCTGAAACAAAACCGGACCTCAGGTACAGCAGCCCTTCATTGTTTTCCAGAGCCCACGGATTTGCATTTCACTAAGCCAGGGTGAGAGGTGTTAAGCTTGGATTTTTTTAGGTTTTTTTTTTTTTCCTTGCAAACCAGCCTCCAAATTTAGAAATGTATGGGAATGCTGCAGTTTCAAATCACAGGCCTTGTTAAGAGCTGTTTTAATTTTTTTAGTTACCAGGTTTTGGGGTGGAGAGGGGTGTTTGTTACAGTCAGGTGAATATTTGCCATGCTGTGTATACATGTAGACTGTTCTTTTTTTTCCCTCTGATAACTCATTCTGTCTAGTTTTAGTTTTCAGACAAATTCTCACATCACCTAAAAGGCCGAACACTTGTAGAACCAATGAATTTTATCCCCTTTGTGGAAACTGCAATGGGCTTGCTCAATTTTAAGGTAAGAAAATCTTGAAGTGTTCATATTTTGCCATCTCAGCAAACTAGGATAAGCAGAATACTCCTCAGTCTCTCCCTAATTTCACCAAGGAAAAGTGGTTAAAAAATACAAAACATATTGTTCAATCCCCAAAAACATTTGCATGTTGAACTCTGATATTTGTATTGTAAAGGCCGTCATAAATTAAAAATATTCCAGTGACAGAACAGTGCCAGACAGTCCACACCAAATAACAAAATCTCTCTTCATTCCTGTTACTGTTTTGAGCACACTTGGAGTAGAAATGGGCCTCTCCAAAGATTTGAAATACTCAGTGTTGCAGGCTATTTAGTAGCTGTCAGATGCAGCTTCCATGTAACACTTTGTTTGAAATAAGAGTTAATCATCATTTCACTATTGCTAAACTTGCATCTTTATAATGGATTCTGCTAATAACATTACAACCAAATTCCATGTTATCATTTCTTTGTGTATACAATGGAGTGTTTAATGCTAAGATTAGAAACAGAATTAACTTTGAAAATACCTGAAGAACATGCTCCTTTTTTAGGGTCATTTTAGATCAAATCTAATTTATAAACTTAATTTTAATACAAATCACTCCCCGACCCTTTACTGTCGAGTCCAGGTTTTTCAGAAAGACAAGGCAATGTGGTAATGAAACGGAAGAACTTGTGCATGCACAAGGAACTCTGCATCCCCTCCCAAGCTCTAAGGGAAAAGTTTCAGACCAGCTGAGGACACACAGATCAGAAGTACCTCCAGAAGTACCTCACAGGCAGCTTGATCGTTTGATACAGCCATTTATCTTACAGCACACACTAACTTGTCTGTGAGCATGATAAGGCAGTAACCCAATGGACATGCTCCTGTCCGGTGTGCAAATACAGAATTAGATCCTATGTTAAACCATTGAGGTTTTTCTTCACCTACAGTATTTTATAGTGGAGGTTTAATGCTGTCGTTGCTGATGCTGGCAGGAGAGTTCCCTTTTAAAGCACACTCTGTTAAAGAATAATTCTGTGTCCCACCAGCTCCATAGAAGAACACCCATTAGTAGAGCTGGTAATTACATGTGTCTCTCCATGTACCTTAGCCTTAAAAGATATTTATATTATCAAAATACCAATATAAATAGCAATACTACCCTTCTCATGAAAAAAGCTATGGCAGAAAATTTGTTTTGCTTTTATTTTATTGCTTTTCTGATGCACTTGTTGCATTTTTAACATCCTTAGCTTATTTTTAGTTATATGTAGCCAAAGACTTTAAATTGGCAAGCCTTCTATCCTGCAAGGAACTTAAAAGAATTGTAAACCATTCATATTATTTATTTCATAAAAGAGATTCTGATCTTTATTTCTGTTTTTCATGCAGATATTCTCCATGTCAAACTAATTAAATTTAATACTTTTTATTTGTTTTTACACAATATTTTCCAAATGTTTTGTTTCATATTGCTACGTAAATATCTGAAGTAGCGGTCACAGTAACAACCAGGGCATAAAGTAAACCAGAAGGTGGGGAACCTGTTATTGGTGTCCTGTATTTGCTATCTGAGTGCTTAGGGAAACCAAAATACCTTTTTCTGTCTTGCTGAGTCATTTTAAAGCACTGTGCATTGTCAAGCCGCTACAGTGGCTTTGCTTAATAGGAGCAATATTCTCGGAAGGATTTTGGTAAAGCTGAGTTGCTGTAATATCCTCTCTAGTCTCTCTGCATCCTGCATTTCTGTAGATATTAATACTCTGTTCTCATTTGAAGGCTGTCTGTGAAGAAGCACTGAGAACAGGATCCCAGGCTGGCTTTCATTTGGATGCAGTTGTCTTTGGAGGAGAGGATTTCCGTGCCAGCATAGGTTGTTGCTTGTCTCTTTACTATAAATGTTTATGTATGGCATTTGCATTGGAGAAGCCTGTGAAATTTCTGACAGCAATAATTAAAGTAATGACACTTGAGTCTGCATTTTATGTTTTCATTTTTCTCTCTAATTTCTTTCCAGTATAGAATGTACAACAGGCAATTTAAAACATAGTCCTTGTGTTACAGGGCACTGAGACTTTCTTGTGCCTCTTGCCGGTCAGTACCAACAGTTAATGAAAAACAAAAACGAAAAGAAACATGCAAAAAGCCACCCTGTTGAATCACTGAAATAATCTTAAAATATTTTATCTATAAACACCATAATCTTAAAATATTTTATCCATAAGCAACATTTACATGCTTTTTAGAACTACATTTGAAAGTCATAAAATTCTGGTGTCCGCTTCACCACTTCTTTACATACAACTGTCACTCAAGCTTTTGACATCAAGCACAAATACTCTCCTGCTACATTTTACTTTCATAAATTTATTTTTAAGATGTCTTATGTCAATACAGCCACATATTCACATGAAAGCATTATTAGTCTTCCTAAAAATTAAAAAGTGCTTCACCATTTCTTTTATAAGAGGGCACTTAGCTTCCGATTTAGTTTAAAGATAAAAGATAAAAGCACAGATCTATGAACGTCTGCATTAAAAATAAGTATGTTAATGTAAAAATCAGCATCGCTTTACAAAAATATTCCTTACAGACTAAAAGTCTGTATCTAAATAGTTATCTTATGGTCATTATTGTTATTATTTTTTTCCCACTGGCCTTCACATGAGTACATTGCTTAGCTGGTAGCCTGTGAGCACATGAAGTCTCATGAATACTTTTGCTTCTTCTCACAAGTCATCTACCATCAATTTTTCATTCAAATACTAAAGCTTAAATATTCAGCTTAGGACATCAGTTGTGACAAGAATCAGAACCAAGGAAAGTGCAATTCTATTCCCAGTGTGAATTTTTTAACCATTTAGTTGGACCCAGTACATCAATTTGTGTAAAGCCTCTCTTGCTGTAATGCTACTCACTGTACGTGCAGTAAATAGTAAAACCAAATAATTACTTTCATTTTAGCAAGGCAGCAGTCCTTACCAGATAAAGCTTACACTGACTTCAGGCTTTCAACTTCTGATTTAAACTAAATCAATATCTGAAATTATAAGCCAGTGTTTAAAAGGACATTATTTTTTATTTTTACTAAAGCGGCTTTCTTTTTTTCTTCAGAAGAGTATAATTTTGACTCTATAGTATAGCCTTACACCCCCCTTCTATTTTCTAAATCAGTTAAATAGAATCTCGAAGTTTCCCCTTTTTTTTAATGTAAGAAATATTTAAAACAGAAAGGTTTAGAACACTCTTGTCAGTTTTTCTTTGTTCTCGTTATTTTCTTAGGTGCAACAAGCAGTAAGGAAACTCACGATATTCTATATGCCAGGCAAAAAATAATAGTCACAGCAAAGGCATTTGGCCTTCAAGCAATAGATCTTGTTTACATTGATTTCCATGATGAAGATGGGCTCCGCAGGCAATCCAGAGAAGGTGCCTCAATGGGATTCACCGGTATGACTTTCTGCCAATGTCATGAAAAAATGTGGATCTTGTTTATTTTAAATATGTTGCTACGTTTACTGTCACTTAGACAAATAACTTGATTTTTGTTTCAGATCATTTACTGAAAAACTCATTGATATCAAGCTCTTCTATGTTTATTACTATCTTAAAAATTGCAGCTGCAAATTTTGCTTCAAAAGTCACAGGCTGCTTTTTAAAACTGCGTGCCATGGAGCGTGTGACTGATTTTGAAGAGAAGTTGGGGTAGAGGCTGGGCAGTGATTCCTCCCTTCACAGAGCACGGGAAAGGCAATACTGTGTCTGCAATGGGTCCTCCACAACTGGAGCCCTTTCTCTTTCTTTGAACAACAGCAGCAGTTAAAAAATACTTTTTAGGTGAAAAAGTTGAGAAGTAAATTTCATATGCTAACTGCTAGGGGAAAGGGTTTTTTTTATAGGTTTTATTGGGGTTTTTTTCATCTCCTGGCTTTCCCCCCCAGTAAGTGCTGGTGACACCTATGGGTATTGACAGCCAGCAAGAGCAGCAGGTTTCTTGGCCCACAGTCCTGTAATGCAGCCTGTTACCCTGTGGCTGGAGTACCAGGTCACTCAGACACCTCCTTGGGACAGTGCAGCCACCAAAGTTTGGGTGGTTGCAATAGAAATCAGCCATTTGACATATGCATTAGAGAATTCTAACACACAGGACAAACATTACATTCTTTTTCTCTGACCACCATCCAGGATACACATATAAGAATAGTACGTCCCTTACATTTCTGTTACCAAAAGCATGGGTCCTGGCAATGCCACCTAACAAACTCTGGTTTTACAGTTAGCTGTATATGATATCTTAAAGCATCAAACAAAAAAATAAGTGCAATTTTAAGTGACCTTGGCATGTCAGTGAAAGAACAGCAATCGATGCTTTTTGGCACAAACTCTGCTTTACTGTCTGTTGAGCTTCAACATTTGCAAACCCAAGTCTTGTTTTGGAGGTGAAATGGTTAGTTCCTCACAGCTACATTATCCACAGCCATGTGGACTTCCACCCTTCACTCGGCTGCTTTTGAAGCTGGGAAAATAACAGAGCTGCTGAATGGTAGCACCTGCTGACGGCTACCTAGACTCAACCAATATTTCCTAGCTTAAGGAAAGGCTTGATTTTTGAAAAAACATAAACATCTGAACCTCCTGTTGACAGAAGATGGAGTTGCAGGTGCCTAGCACCTTTGAGAGCACTCTTTGAAGGTTTAATGTGCATTTAAGTGCTTAACTGAGGCTGCCAATTTAGGAAATTTAGAAATGTTCAGCATAACTAATGCCGATGGTGATTTGGACTCCACTGACTTTATGGTGGAAGTTGTCTGACCTTAGAACAAGGTCCAGACAGAAGATGAATAAAAAGGTCACATAGCAATTTAGGGTGTAAAATGACTTTCTATCTTAGCTGTACATGTGTCATACTTGCTTTTCCATACAAGAAGTAAAGGTCTGTGAAAAGTACAGATTTTATTAAGGTGCATTCACAGCACCTGCCCTTTGCCTCCTGTCTTTCTGCAGCTATCATCAACACATTTCCAAAATTCAGTAAACAACCTCACAATCAGTCCAACTGTAATCAGAGATGGGGCAATAATGATTCTACTGATTTGGTGTGGGGAAAAAAATTTAAAATATGTTTAAGCAAAAACAAAACAGCGTTTTTCCTTTTCTTCTGCAAAAAGAAAAAAGTATTTTAGGTCAATCTAAAATATTTCACTTGTTCTTTGGTTTTTTGTTCTCAGTTTATCTAATATTTTTATAATCTTTCCTGCTTGTTTAGATTAAAATAAAATCTAATTTCAAAACTGATACCAAAATCATGTTTTTCCAAACTTATACAATTGGTTTTTTCCAAATTTATATAAGTGAAACATTTTAACATTTCCAATTCCACATTCATCACAGAAAATTACACGTGGGCCTTAGGTTAATCTGTGACCTTGTAAAAAGCGAAAATATGCACATTGTATTTGCCACTGACAGTCACCTCATAATGTGAAAGTACTGAAATGTTGCCCTACTAACAAGTTCAAAATGTGTAATTCTTCTAATTTTTAAATATAAGATCACCTCCTGCTACTTGTTTTGTAAACAATCAGAATCATTGAAATCAACAGAACTAAAGTGAGCTGAGTCTTGCAAATTGCTCTCATAGCTGGAGAACACTCACTTATTTGCATGAACAGGGCTGAACTCACCACCCTCCAAAGCAATGCAAATCCAAAATATTTAGCAAAGTTATATGTCCTTAGATATTCCCATATTAGGCCAGTAAAATTGCCCTTAATGTAATCAAATATCTTCCCTCAAGATTAAACAAGCGAAATAACATAATGAAGAATTTACCAGGTATTTAAATATTATTGCGAACCTCACTGCTTATTGCAGTCAAGTTTTCATTTCCAATTATATTAAAATCAGCCTGGTTTTCCTTCACTGAGTGTGTAAACAAAATCAAATGTTTTCAAACATAACCCAGCCAAATTAATAGTCCTTTCATATGTATATTTATAAATATATATATATATTTATATATCCATAGACATCCATCAACATGTTTTACACTACTGGTACCTGTGGACTTTAAATCAGTGTGTTGCCTATATAAATGGGCGTAGGTTTTAGGAATGTTTATGTGAAAAATTAGGTAAACCTTGCCATAAGCTTTAACAGCAAACTTAGTCATTATAAAAAGTCCAATGCTACATGCTGAGAAAGCAGATGTAAATACGAAACAGTCTAGGTGTCCTCTCTTTTTCAATCTATTGTAGAAGACTAAAATGACACCATCATAGAGTTACCTAAAAGACTTGACAAGTATTGATTTAAAACACAATATATCAAGTGGTACTGTAAAAAGGATTTCGTGGTCATAAATTTTAATGTCTTCCAATTTTGCACTCTCTCAGTAACTTGTCAATAACAACAATTCTGTTTAAAATATTTACTTCATTCTTGCATGGCATTATATCTGTTATGCAGTTATTTGGATAGGTAGCCTGAGACAAAAATCAACCAAGTGCTATAAATCAAAAGTTAGATTTTATTCTCCCTAAATTGTTCAGTAGTGTTTTAATGATTAAAAGCATAGATTACTACTATAGGTATCTTTATTAAAAGCAGGTCTTTTTGCAGAAATGTTTTACACTTTAAAAAATCATATTTATGTCTTTTTAATTTTGTTATAATTAGAGATTGACTTCAAATATAATTTAAAATATACTTAACATTTTTTTCAGAAATTTAGCTCCTTAGGATTTTTTAAGAAATTGTTGTACACACTTTAATTTTGAAATTAATGGTTTAGCTGTGGAGAATTTGTTGTATTACAAATAAGGAACATCATCAGCTTATTAATGATGACATTTTATTAAAATTACTAAAAAACCTCTGGGTAGACCTAAGATAAAACACATTGGTTTAAAAAAATTATTTGTGCAAATTCTTTCAAAAATTATATTTCTTAATGGGGTTTAAGCTTTTACCTACATTTAAGGTATTTTAAAAATAGTTGTGATATTGAAATTTCTAGCTGAATATTTGCATGCCTGTAAAATCATAAACTAAACGTTGTTTAGCAAGAAATAAAATTGAGCTACTTGTGGCTTTTAAGCAAAGGAACATAGCAAAGGACTAAAGGACTACTATTTCTTTGCTCATTTAATTAAGTAGAGTTTCTTTGTACTCCAGGTTATCACTCGGACCCACTACAGTCTGATGAAAGTAATCCCAGGGATTTTTGCAGTGGTTATTTCATTGAAAATAGGTGTATTCCTGCGCTCATGCGTGAGACTTCTCAGATCCAGTGATGATTCCTAAAGCACAGCTGGCTTAATGTCAGTAAGAACACGGGGGCAGACCCCGTTGTGCAGGAAAACCTCCTCAGGTCCTGACACTTCCAACTTTTCCTGGCAAAGTGCAAAAATCTCGCTCACGCAAGAGGCTGCGGCAGCGGGGCTGTGGGACCCTCGGTCTGCAGGGCACTGCTCACTTGCTGGCAGGTTTGCAGGATCAGGCTCATCCCTCTAACTAGTTTTGTTATCTGGCACCGAGGAGAGTCACTGATTCCGAAGGAAGCTGGGAATTCCGGTAGCCTCTCTTTATTAATGCACCTTAAAAGCCAACCACAGAAATCACCCCGATCTGTGAAATTCCCATAGAAATGAACTAATAATGTCAAATGCTGCACTTTTCAAAGTGTCAAACAAATTAGACATGTATTTGTTTTAAGGTAGCTAAATTCAATCGCGGATTAAAATGGATTATGTGGCTGTCTATTTACATTTGAAAATCTCTAGTGAAAAAGACAACTTACATTTTTATTTTCTTAACTTATATTTATACAAGAAAGGATTAAAAAAATTGCTTCATAAAACCTCAGGGCACTGCTGGTGGTTGTTTGCTATACCAGTGACTAAATGAATATTGCAGCCTACCTGCAACTACCAATAATTGCAGCAACAACAGTTTAGACAATCGAGGGTTATATGATGCTAAGCCAATACTGAGAATTTAGGGAATGATCCTTAGCATACTGGTAATTTTTCAGACCTACAGATCTCTTGCCATCTTCTTCAGGTCTCATTTTCTGACACATTTTAATGCAACTTTTTTAAGAGTGGCTGGAGCTGCTATTTATATAATCAAATTCCGAGATGCATTATATTTAATTGTTATTGACTGCCCGAGACAAACAATTGCACCTGAAACAACTGAGAGAAGATGTATGGATCAAAAAGGGGAGGGAGGAGAAAGAATTGTGGGTTCTTTCAGCCTATACTGAATACAATCATAGCATAAGGTATTCTTACTCTTAAAATAATCTGTCAAAAGCTATCTGCCTGTTTTCCAGTTTTAAAAATAAAAGAAACCAAGTAAAATAATTAGAGAGTAGGAAAGTCTGCAAGGCATATGAGAGCCTCAAGTGGTTGGAACATTTTGCTTGAACATCTGTTTGTCGATGCATGATTCTGGTGTTATTAATCTTCTTTGTAGGTAAGCAGGTGATTCACCCCAACCAAATTGCTGTTGTCCAGGAACAGTTCTCTCCGAGCCCTGAAAAAATAAAGTGGGCACAAGAACTGATTTCTGCTTTTGAAGAACATCAGCGATTAGGCAAGGTAAATATTTTGTTAATATGCCATAGTGGAACCAAATTTGAATAATATTTAAGATTTAGAAACATCAGTGATGGCTCTTTGCTTTTATCTTATGAAGTGTGCTGTAACTTAGAGTATTGCTTGTGAAATCTGTCTCTGGATAGTGTATATTATAAATGTATCCCTTCCCAATATATTTAGCAATAGAATGGCTATCTTTTTCTTCTTCCCCATTTTAACTTTAATTCTTTGATTACACAGCCTTTTGAGTACCTCCAAGTATCTACAGCATCAGAGAATTAAAACTGCTTCTCCATTATGCCGCAGTATCACAGTGTTACTGCCAGAGGAAAATATTTGCAATCAAAAGTCAGGTACCCTGGCAGAGGACTCAGAGTGCATGGACAGACATCCTTTATGGAAAGAAATAAATGGATTAGGAAGCCTCAGGTTTCTAAAAAAAATCTGTATATTGGTAGACCTGTTTCACTTTTGGGGGTTTGATCCCTCAAACATGCCCAGTAGTAGTTGAATGTACTTTTGAGTGAAACTGCTTGCAGATTGTGGTTCTTAATCATTAAAAATGGGAATGTTTTATGTGCATTTGTACCAATTGCTGGACCTGAATTTTGGATAGAGGAGAAAGCAAATTAACACTAGAATATGATTGTTCCTAATTTAGTGCATCATTGAGTCTCACGTTTCCTGCTCTGTGGGTTTCTGCTATGTAAATATTGCGGTGGTGATGCACAATCTGTCTCCACTTTGTGCCAGTAATACTTAAATTAGGGGTCGCCTGAAGGAAGATTTTATGCTAGTTGCGGCATTGTCAGTTAATTATCTTAAAGGTTATTTGCTATAATCCAGTTTGCCTCTTTTTGAAAGAAAAAAAAAAGTTGCAGCCAAACATGTTTATCTTAGTCTCAGCCAAGCCTGGGCTAGTTAAAAAGGAAAGTCCCAATGTCAGAATGGGGAGCGCAGATGAGTGGGAATGGTTCTCGTGTGCTTGTGTGGAATTCAAGTAGGAGATAAATCCATCCAGTCAAGAATTTCATCTATAAGACTGTGCATAAGGTCTCACTTTCACTGGTGCCATATAAATATTTTCTGCACATTTTTTTCCACTTTCTAGTGGGTTAGAAAAAAATTGGGATGTCTGCCTTCCCTGCTCCCCTCCATTTCTGATGCTGTGCATGTTGTGCATTAAAAATGCTGCAAAGGTCAAAACAGAAATGTTGCTTTTTTCTCAGAGTTGAAGTGTGACAAGGTATTTGCTATTGCTCTGCCCTTCTCCTCACTGGGCTATTGCACCCCCTTTGTGCTACCTGGGTGTTTCCAGTACAGCCATGACTGTGCTGTTTGGGTGCTATCCAGAGCAGTGATTTCAAGGTCCCTATTAGGATGCTGTGTGCCTGGATCTCTTTGTTCTCTCCCCCTCAATTTTGAAATGTAGCTCTCTTCATGCAAACAATATAGAAATAGAAAATACGTGACTGGTTTTGCCCATTATTCCGATTTACAAGGCTTGGCTCCCTTACAAAAGGCATCTTTACAAACATACTGCTGGTGCAAATGTGTAGGCAGGTACATGCAGCAAGAAAAATGTCAAATTACTTACTCAGCCAAATATTTTTTATGATGTGTTTAATACTATTCATTCAGTTGAGTTTAGTGTCAGAAACTCACCTAAGGAACACCCCTGTCATATGAACAGCAGACTAGGAGACTGGACCAAATTTAACTCTAGTGCTGGTATCACACAATCATTAAGCCAAACATGTTTAATATTGAATAATTTAATGTTAGGCAAGCATTAGTTTTTAGGTTTGTTTTTAGGAAGCTGCTATTTTACTGACGTAATGCTGAGGGTTTTATTTATATCAGCCCTTCGGGGGGGGTTATTTGGGTTTGGGGGATTTTTTTTCTCTTCATAAATGCTTTTAAAATATGTTATAAGCTTCTCTAATCAGCTGCAAGAGCAAATTTGCTGAGGGTTTGTGGTGCAGACTATTTTTTTTAACCAACCATGTTGCATGCTTCATATATTTTTGCATGTAGCTGTCTATCAGTAAAAAAGGACTTGCAGGTTAATATGTGAACTTCTGGATGTCATAGCACTGTTGTATTACTGGATTTTTTAACAAAATTGGAAAAATAGTTTTCCATGTAATGCTGGAAACTCATTAAGTGAGTTTCTAATTTGCTATTATGACTGTGCCAATGAGAAGAGCTTGGACAGTCTGATTAGTCAATTTTTTTTCCAAAGCAAACATATCTCACTGAGGGATCCTCTCGCTCCACATCCTAACGACATGCTAAAATGTGAGTAATAACTCTTCCCCTACCACCTCCTGGCAAATGCTGCACACAGCAGTTTCAGTAATCCTCGTGTCCTAATGAAACACCTCTTCTGTTTTCCTTTCCCTTTTATTATATTAAAGTGTTCATGTCAGTAAGACTAAAAATATGGCTGTGGTTAATATGGTTGAGACTTGCATGGTTTTACCATGTTATTAATCAAAGTTGAAAGCCTGGAAAAAATAAATGTGAGGGATTTGTGCAGCTGTTTGTGTGGTAGATAAGTTACTGGTCTGCAGTCTCTGGGATCATAGTTTGCTATTAATTTGGTTTAAAGTTTGATGCCCTTAGTTAACAATATTTTATATTAAAATACAGTAATAATATTTCATAATCTATTCCAATTTGAGACCCACAATTTCCATAACAATCTTCCTTTGAAAGAATGTTGAACCAGGTTACTTCATCCTGGATGCTGAAATGCTTTGACATAGTAGCCCTCAAATGTGAGTACTGAGGTCAGGAAAAATTAGGATCTCAGATGAGCACTGTGGAATTATAGATGCTGTGGCAGTGTCCAAACAGAAGGAAATTAGAGAGCTAACCAGCTAGTCAGAAGTACTTGGGCTTGCCTTATGGATATATTCCTGTTTGAAGGGTTGCTTTGTTTTGGCTTCTAGGTTGTTTTGTTTGTGGGGCTGTTTTTTACATTTCTAATCCAACTAAAAAATGGCATGTCTAAGAAATAAATGGTAATGTTGTATTTTGGACAAGTAGAAACAAATGTTGAAAAAGTACATTTTGTATTTTATTCAACTATTTAATAAGTGCTCTCTTTTGTCTAAGACTTCAAGGTCTAAAACTGAAAAGTGCTTAAAAAGAAAAGTGTTATTTCCAGATCATTTCAGTATTTTTCCAGTACAGCTGCATTACTAGGGGATATGATTTTCAAAATTAAAATATTCATCCTAAAGAAAGCAGGTATAGCTGTCAGAAAGCCTAAATGTAAGATAGATGTCGGTGTGCTCAAAAATAAACAAAAGGGTAATAAACATCTTTCCAGTGGTCTAAAGGACAGTTTCTGTTAGAAATTTCTAAAGCATTTGTACTACATTAAACAAGAAAGTTATCTTATAAATACAGATTAAGTGAATCTATGGAGGTAGAGTTAGCGGAGAAGTTATTAGCCTATTTTAAGAAAAATATCTGATTTCTAACAATGAGGACATAGTAGTCTTTACTATTTAGGTAACTCCTGAGTTTACATTATGAGTACACTGAATACAGGACTGTATCTCTTCTATGAGTAGTGTTTATATATGACAAAAATGTAAGACATTGAAAACAAATTTTTAAGCCATTCAATGTGTAAATACATCAGGCACAATATCATTATTGAAATTGAATCCCCTAAATTGCCTTACTTTTAAATAAAATTCAAAGATAAGGAAAAGCAGAAGAATAAAGTAAAAGGTAGATTACACATTTATCTCACATACTAATTTACAAATGCTTTCAAAGCACCCACATATTAAACTAGGGAATAACTAAATGCTGCTGCCAAGGTCACTTGTCAGGTAAGGATTATTTAGAGTTAAGGAAAGTATATCACAAACCCAAGTTGTAATATGGGTTGAATATTTAAATCCCATAGAGCAAATCAAAAGCAATATCTGTACATGCCACATACAAATGCAGAGTGCTTCTAAGAAGACCTTTAGCATATGTTTCTTGCATTATATTCTGTGCCATTGTATATCGTGTTCCCAGCAGCTGAGGAATAATATATATGAACTCCAGTGATTTGGCAAACTATACAGTTTCATTTATGGACCTTTCCAGGATTATGAAAAATCTTTGGAATGCATTTATTTACACAGCATCAATCCAACAAAGGAATGGAAATTTCCAGCAGTGGCTCTCTTATAATGCTCTTTGTTTAGGAAAAGCTACCCCAAGCCACTGTATCTTAGAGACGATGCGCCCTTGTGCTTTGGCCAGCTCCAGCTCCCACCGCCTTACAGGGAGGTCTCTCCCGCCTTTCTTCCCTCTCCTGGCTGTGCCATGGACCCCAGGAGGGCTCCCCAGCCAAGTGGGATCCACCCTTTCTCAATCCAGCCCGTGGTTACTAGGAAAGTGGGACCATATCCAAGGGGTGCCTCTTGGAAGGGATGCACAGGAGCATCCCTCTGGCATAGAGCTGTACCAAACCACATCAACCCACAGGGATTATATTGCACTTTACAGGGCATTATATCTCGGGCCTTTATGTAGAGCTAGGGGTAAGGGAGCAGTCGAGGCCCCCACTCCCCTTGCCCAGGACAGACTGCTGAGTTTTGAGGTGTCACCAACCAATCTGGATCCCATCCCAGGGCGACAGTGGCAACAAAGGGTATCTCTGTGTGTGCTGGGCTGCAGCGCTGTCAGCCCTCCCTCCAGAGCCCAGGGCGTGTGCTGTCCTTTATGTTAATTGGGCAATGTGTATTCCTTTCACTGCAGAGTGGGGGATTCAGGAATTTGTGATATATATTGCCGCCTTTAAAGAGCGCCAGCCTTAACAAGTCTAGGCTCAGGTGGATCTGTATGGAAAGATGAAGAGTGCTGGTGGGATTTAGCCCATGGGCCATGGTTATGTTGTTTATCTTTTTAATAAGTGGCCAAATGAAATTTTAATTTCAAAACTGAGATCAAGAGACCTCATATTAGTACTCAAAATTTCTCTGTACACTCCTAGGATTTGAAACATGCTTTATAAATGTGTTCTGTGTCATGGTTGAAGGCTTTTCTCTTAGAAAGATCCATCTGGGGCAAATTTTGAACCTCTACAAAAGAGCAGAAGGGGCTGTATTAGCTAATTGCTTGTGCTATACTGGTTCCTACATTGGTGCAATCAGTCCTGAGGGAGTTATGCCAGGTGGGGGGAGAAGGAGACAGATTTTACTACACAGGGCAGCAAAAGCTTCTAAGCAGGGCAGAAACTCATACAAAAACATTTTCTTGCCAGCTTCCGCCCATTCCACTTCCCAGCAGGCATTCAGTGGCTCTTAATCTGTTTTCCTCCACTCATTAAAGACCTGTGTCCAAAGCACAGAGGGAAAAGGACTCGGATGGCACATTGGTATTTCCCGCGGGGAGAAGTTTCACCCTGAACCAGGAGCAGGATGGATCTGTGCACCTCCGTAGCCTTTCCACCCAGAGATAGCCTCTGGAGGAGGCAGCTGCTCCTGTCCCAGGGGACACAGGCCCTGCAGAGGATGGCACCTCTCCGGGCTCCCCCTCAGCTAGGCACGGCTCCTCCATCCTTGTCGGCTCAAGAAGGGAAATGCAGGGTGAGTTGCTTTTGGAAGGGTCATGCTGTGTCGGCACATTCCCAGTGCAAGCGATGCTTTGCTATGAGCATGGAGTGGGAAGACACCCAGCACTGCAGACACCTGCCCACCATCGTTCCAAAACCTGCTCTGCACCAAGCAACCCACCAAGGCAACTACCCACCTCCAAAATCCCTGTTAAAAAGCATTAACAAGTGCTCATGAGCCTCATTTCAATTTTCAAAGCAGGATCTAACTAGAGGGGTAATGTTCTGACCAGATGGCTCTTTTTAAGCCTTACTGAGGGAATTCAGAAGCCAGTACAGCCAAAATATTGTTTCAGTTAATTTAAGTAGCAGCAGTCTTGCTGCCTTTTCACTCCTCTCTGTGCTAGCCAGCTTTGTCAGGGACCTGGAGTGGCTCTCTGCAAAATCTCTGTCAGTTGAAATAGAGAATCACAGTAAAAAATGACTGTCCAATCCTATTCAGAAAATGAGTCTGAAATTAGAAAAAACACAGAATACAAAAACGTGGGCAATTCCATGCTTGTTGGCAGAACTATTATTATTATTTTTTTCAACTCCATTGTATTTTACAGCTACCTTTCCCTTCGGTATCAAATGCTGTCTGTGTGCCCTATAGTAATTTACTTTCAGATTGAATTTTCTAGTTTATATTTAACAAATTGCTTCCATGACTATAAACCTCAAGTTAATTCCAAATTACAAAATGAAGGGCATCTAAGGATCCTTAAGTCTTAATATCAGTTACTTTTCACTTTTCCATATAATAACCATGAATCTCACTAGGGAGAAAAAAATGCATGGTTGGATAGGCTGTTTGTCCAGGAAGCTGCTTTTGTGCTATAAAATAAAGATTTGCTTGGCAGCAGCAAGTGTGCTCTCTAGGATTCTTCCGTTCCCAATACAGTATAAGACAGAGAATGAAAACCAGTGGGGAATATTCCTGATTTCTAGAACTTCCCTCCACTTCTTTAATTTTATTCCTTCCTGCTCTAGAGGAGCATGCAGGAAGGCAGCAACCACAATGAGAAGGTAACTAAAAAAAAATGCAAAGAGAGCAATAAAAGCCCATCATATCTGCCTTTCGTTCAGGGGTCTTATATAGATTATTTACTCAGGCAGAGGGAGAGACTTTGGTGGCCTGAGAAGTTTCTGGAGCTGAACCAAGCAGCATCCCCAGGCCCACCCCAGCTGAAAGGGCTATCCCTGGTGGTTCAGGCAGCTTGGGGGGCTGTAAGATGGAAAAACAGCTTGTCTGACTCAACACAGCAGGGCAAAACCCTTATATAGGGGCTGGAAACAGTAGTGCCAGGTGGAGAAGAAATGAAGGATCTTGTTGGTCCTTGTTCTTCATCTTTCCTGCCCCACTGTGGACTTGAAGGATCACAAAGTCCTTTCTACCTGTTGAGCTTTAGAAAGGGTTTCTTCTGTCAGAGTTCTTGCACTGCTGCTCAGGAGTTATTTGAGGCAAAAATCAATCTCTATTTCATGTGGTTGTTGCTCTTTCTTTCTTGACCTTTTGTGTCCTTCCATCTGCTCCTAGAGGCAGAAGCCTATCTCAAACAAACAGGCCTGCTTCTGGCTTTACAAACTGATTTCTCCTCTGAACTCACTGACTACTTCTACTCCAGTGGAAGATTACACTGGCAAAAAGAAACAAAAGGTAGTGATTTCTAATGTTTTCTACATATCAGCAAAAAGGCTACAGAAATTTAATGGTGATGATACTTTGCAGAATTCCCTCCCCACATACGCTTCAACAGATCAGAGACTCACTGAGCATCTCCTCTTGCCAAGAAGATATCTCTGACAAACCTTTTCAGGGATCATTTCTTTTCCTCAAAGATTTTGTGTACACATATCTTTCCACCCATAATGTTGTTACAGAAAAGGGGTGAATGTGAAAGGGTCCAGAGGAGAGGCTACGGAAATATGTAGCCCAAAAAGATGTGTCAGTGATATAGTTCACTGCCTGTGAAGTCTTCAGTTTGTCATGTGTGACTACACTGGTTATTTGGGCATTCCTTACCTACTGCAAAGAAACTTAAAGAAAGCCAGGGTTATGTCCGAGCCTGCTCAGGAGGCAGGACAGGCCTGAGCAGAGAAGAGAGAGAGGCCACAGTCTGGGACACACTCTCAGTTGACCCAGATTTCACTGAACACCTCCTAGCAGCTCACTAACCTTTGGAAGTTCATTATGAGAAGGTAGAATCATGACCCAGCTCTTTATGACAGCTCTTTGGCTACAACTTGCAGAAGAAAAAAATTAATTAAACCTGCATTCAGCACCATCACAGCTGTTAGCTCTTGACTTCCCCAAAAATATGGTCTCCACCTTCTGTTTCAAGAGAAATCATTCCTTTGTACTCAGGATAATCACTCCTCCCCCAGGCACAGACCCAATGCCATTTGCTGTGACCAGGTTCCTCTTCTCCTTTGTTCATTACCTGTAAGCAAATCCAAGCATTCTTTTTAAGCCCCAAAGCAAAGACTTCCAAATTTCCTCTGCAGGGAGTCACTTGAACAACATGTGTTTTCATTAATCCCAGGGGAATTATCTTCCTGAATACCACGCTTTTTAGGGGAAGCCTTTGCCATCCACCTGCTCCCTTCCCTCCTCAGAAGACCAAATCTGCTCTGCTTGCAGAACACAAACCTCTTATTTCCTTATAATAGCTAATATTGTACAGGATTAGAGGTAATGTTCTCAGACCCAAGCAGATTTTAGTACATTTATTCCTTGAATTTTTGATGTCTCCAAAAAGTCATAACTAGACCTTTGGCTTTCAGAAGTGGGCAAGACACTGAATTACCATGGAAAGAACTAGTGTTTCTCAGATAACTGTGGATCAAAAATTTCTTGTGTCTGTGGACTTGTCTATATGGGTTAGGAGGTACACAAGGTTTGCCCTGGCCAGCTGGCATCACCCCTTCTGCTGATTTCCATTTAGCCTGGCATCTGCCCGTGTGTGCCGACACAGGTCACCGGGGTTGGAAGGGGACTTACATAATCACTTATTTTCACAATGGCTTTATTCACACACAGCCTCTGGCCCGTGTTACCACAGCAGTGTGGGAGCTCTGTTTGACTCACGACATCTCCTAATGATGAAGGGGGTGGAGGAGAGAAGGGTGGCTGGCTTGTTGGTCTCCTTATGCCCATTTCCCCCATGTCCTAGATGCACATCCCTTCAAAGACAGCCCAGTAGAACAAGGAGATAACCAAGCTGCCACACACTCTGCATGGATTTGTTCTGCAAAGGAAAGCATTGCAAAACTGTGGAGAAAAGTAATTGGAAAATAAACCAAATCTTTTTCAATGGGGCACTATTTCTGACTGTGTGACAGCAGAGTACTGTCTGAGGACCTTCCCTCACTTGTGAGACTGTCATATAATCAGTAGTCTCCTAAGTAGTGGAAGAGGGGTTTTGGCAATTCCATAAGCATTAGATAATCCCTATTTTAGACCCATACTTAATTCAAACTTCAGCAGCAGGTGATTTCTTGTCCATATTGCAGTTTCCTGGAACATTATCTTGTCTTGCTTTTCCTTTCTTTCCACTGACCTAACTACCCAGAGTGTCCCCCATGCCACGGCCTGAGTAGGTTCCCAGAGTAAGCTGCTTTTGAAGAAGTCATCTGTCTCTACACAGTGGCCTAGGACAGCTCATCTATGGACAAACACAACAACTTAACCTAGCACTATTAGCTATATTCTTTCATCTGATGCAAGACAATTGAGGTTTTCTTTCTGCTGTAGACAAGCCACAATCTTAATGTAACCTATATAAATATATTTGAGAAAATCCTGGAAGCTGTCACATGGGAGTTAAAATTGTTGGCTACATGTATGATGAGATCAAGGCATCAAATCAAAGGTTTATTAGCAAAGGCTGGACAATGATTGAGTGGACCACAGCAGTGGTTCCAAAAACAGAGCACAGAGTTCTTAAAACTGATGCTCATGCATGGAGTCACATCTGCCCACAGACAGGGAGCCAGTACACTTTTTTGAATTTACAGGAGTTATTTGGTAGTTCAAACTTTACATAGTTTCTGTGCCTTAGGAAAACCAATGCAGATGATTAATAGATTACAGTGGTCTAAGAACTGCAGGTCTGCAGTAACCGTCTTAGTGAGCTCATTGCAGTCATCAGGATGGATGTGGTTAGAGGCACAGGTAACCACAGATGAAGCAAGTGCTGAGGAAAAAGCCACAAGTATTCACAGGTGCAGGAGTACATCTAATTCTTCTGTATTGCCAACCAAAGGGGACTAGCTCATCTGATCACTGTCCCACATGTCCCAGAACAATTATTGTTTGACTTTAATTAACTCAAGTACTTTAATACACAACTCAGAGATAATTGTGTCACATCACTATGAGGTGCCTTAAATGTTCTGTATCATGACAGTTTTATCCTGCTTATTTCTCTCCTTAATCCAGTGGTACATAAAGAAATAAAATATGGTGAGAGTAAAACCCCATGTAACATTGTGTATCATGTAAAAAGGTTTCGGTACAGATGAGGAAGTATAAAATTTACATTCCCTGATCATATGGAAAAACATAGGGGTACCTCACTTTCCATCCTGTCCATCCCCTGTGCAGTCAAAGTCAACACAATTCCATATACAACACGATTCCAATATACCCATGATAAACACTAGAGCCTGTATCATTCCTTCCCCTCTCCTGGTTCCACCAGAAAATATTGATCCCCAGACAACATTGAAATCATGGACCCTGAATCCTGTCCATTTAACTTCTAGAAAGGTAAAATGCTTCTTGCCAATAAAAGCCAGTGTTACTCTGGTTATGAAATGGTCTTACAGGTTTACCAAGCTCTTAACTACTCCCAGAAGGTCCACAAAGTAAATGTTCCGGAATACAGGAGAGACACACACAAAAAAGGAGGTCTTCATGTTCTAGGAAACACTGCATTAATATGTTCATCTTTTGCCACAGCAAACGACAGACCAACATTGAGACTCTTTTTGTGACTTGATACATGTCATTTCTTATAGGTAAAGGAAATCTTTAAGAATGACCTATAGATATAACAAAAGCCATGTTCAAGATCTATGGCAGAATGTAATCAAGGTTGTATTCTGAGTTGTCAAAGAAGAGCCCTTAATTACATGTTGAACTTTGCTAGGTCTGAGCTGTGCTGGAGTGGCTGCATCTATCTTAAAGGAAATTAATATGATACAAGCATAAAATCTGCTAGACTGGTGTGTTACAAAGTTTGGTTCTGCATCTCTTCAGTCTCTCCACAACCACCTGGAAATTTGTTGCATTTGTTATTCATATTGCACAACTGATTTGCCCTCTTTTATCACAAGCCTATATCTTCATGTCCTGACCTGTGAAAATGACTGTTCTCTGTCAGCTATGCCTTATGGCTTCTCTTGCCTGTAGACTGGATCCTTGCATCACTTGGAGCTGACTAGTCTCAGTTCCCATTTTTCCAAGACTATCATTTGCCATTACCTTCTGAGGGAAAAAAAAAAAAAACCAACAAAAAAAGACCCCAAACAAACAACCAACCTATCAGCTGTCTATAATTTTAATTCACTTGCAGCTGTTTTCTATATCTGTCAAATTTTTTTTCCATCCTCACAGCACTTTAGGGTATACTGGAATTTGAAGTAGAGCTGTTAAGACTTTACTCAGCCTGGCCTGCATCTTGCATAAATTGCTGTTACTTTTTTAAAATGTTACTACTGTCCTAATAGAGCATTAAATGTCATAGTGAATAATACTTCACGCCGAAGGAAAAACTTTAAGTCTTTCCTTGCTTGTCAGTCAACTGGGAAGAACTTTTAGACAGCCTGCATGATGACCCAGACAGGGAATGCTGCCCATTCACTTTCTTCCTTGATCTCTCCTTGGTGAGCTGCCCTGACAGAGCTGTAGAGCAATCAGGCCGAGGGAGCACAGACATTCTGTATTTACAAACCCTTCTGCTGTGTTGTGCTGCCTTCTCAGCTGTACAGCGTGGATCAGCCCAAGTGGCCTTAAAGCTCCCATGCTCTGCAGAGTGGTGAGTGCCAAAGTCACCCCATTTCTCACAGGGCTTTGACTTCAGCACATTCTCTGTGTGGCTGCATGAAGGATGGCACTGAATAGTCACAGCAGAATCTGTGCTGCGTCGCTTTAAACAGAGACAGAGTCTTTGGTCCACAAATCTGCCCATTCCTCAGTAGGGCTGGACTTCCAGACTGCTGTCTGGTGAGTGCCACAGTTGTCCTCCATTCTCCCATTTCTCATCCCAGCTGAGTTATTTGCATCCAGGTATTCTGCCCATCTTCTGCGGCTCTGCCTCCTGGCTGGTCCTCCTCCCCACTTTTCCATCAGCCTTTACCTGGAGGGCCTGTCTCTTCCCAAAGCAGGTCTGACACATTTGATTAGCCTGATGGCAGAGTCCCTTTACAGGTACTGAAAAGCCTCCCTCTGAATGATTTATATGGTTGCATGGTGAGCAAGAACCGCAGCCACCGAATGCGATGGATGCAAATCCCAACCTTGCATTACCCACCTGCCGTTGTTCCTGTTCATGCAGCAAGCTTCCTTAAGAACAGGCCCTTGGTCCCATAGTTGAACTACTGGAAATCTAAGTACAGGCTGGAAGTGTGAGATTGTTGAGAAAATTAGCCAAAAAGAAAATTTAGATCTATGACTAAATTAATCCCCAGATTAATGCTATCAAAGCAAATGGTGTTTATAGAAAGTTTTGTTTTCTTTATATTCATGTGAGAGAAAATCAAAAGAATGCTAGAGGCAAATTTAATCTAGCAGAATTGGAAAAGAGAGCATGGGGACAAAGCTGTAATTACTAGTATTTCCTATCTGTTGAAACCTGTGGGTGGAAAGAGAGTCAGTGAATAGGGTATATTCAATGGCATTAAAATTGGTTTCTTTTTCTGGACTTTAGCTCAACACTGCAAATTAGCAGGGGGAAAATAAGCCTGAGAGTGAACAGGCAGAGAAGCCAACTTCATGTTACCCTTTGCTGTTAGGGAAAAAAAAAGGCATTTTTTTCCTTCAAGAATTCAAATTCCTAGCAACCTGAAGTACAGCTGCACACTGACAAGCAGGGAACGTACGGCATTTCTCACGTGGTTCAGTGTTTGTGTGTCCATATACACACCATTATCCTGTTTTCCTTTTAAACAGACTACTTTAATGAAGAGAGGACAAGCATGCTGTTTAATTAGCTCTTGCTTCGTAAAAAAGACATTCTGACCCAGATTCATCATGGTACAGCTTAGGTACCTGCAGGGGTATCTGACTTCATATCATTCTGTATCCAGTCATGGAAGGTTTGAGACCCTCCCAGCCATGATTTGGACCACCAGAGATCAGAACTGGTATTGCTAAGCACCCATCTCTTTCTGCAAACCATTGCAGGTACTTAGGATAACTGTACTCCTAAGTCAGCCTTTCACAGAACTAGGAAGGATGATTTGAGACTCCAACATATTTCTTCTTATCACTGTCATCCCACATGCAAGTTTCTTCTGCAAGCAATAGCTGTTACTGAATTACCTTTACTCTTTATTTTGCTTCTGAATTAGCTGTTACTGAATGGGTATTAATGAGTGCCTACAGAAAAAAAAGGACAAGTAAACCATGTTTTTCTTACAGTTTAAAAAAAATGTACCTTGCAGTTTGAGATCACTGCATAGACCTGAATTATTCCAAATAAGTCCTATGTCATAAAAGGTTTAGTTAGTTCCCTTTTTTTTTTCCACAACAGTTAATAAATTGAATAGTTTGAGACTGCATTTTCTTTAAAGTTTTAAATGTATAACTGAAAATTACAGAGATGTAGCTATAATTAGAAGTGGTATAATAATAATAATAATAATAATAATAATAATAATAATAATAATAATAATAATAATGCTGTTGGTGTTGGGGTAAGGTAGGGTTGATTGTTTGCTCAGTAAACAAAAAAATTCAAT
Source organism: Trochalopteron elliotii (assembly GCA_024734555.1). Classification (NCBI taxonomy): domain Eukaryota; kingdom Metazoa; phylum Chordata; class Aves; order Passeriformes; family Leiothrichidae; genus Trochalopteron; species Trochalopteron elliotii. Next base: position 1,707,874 of record JANPWX010000376.1, read on the forward strand.
TTGACACATCAACCCTTGAGTATCTGTCAGTCCCATTCTCCAAATCTACCTGAAATATTGCAAATTATAGTAGGAAAATCTACTTTGAAAAAAAATAATGGTTTTTACTATTATGTTTTCCATTACTTTAATAAAGCCTGCTCTTACATGCAAGAATATTGATTTGTGTTAGATTACTCTTTAAGGTGGATTTTTGTCTGAACTGTTCTACAGCATGATTTAGTGTTTAATTAATACTGCTTCAGTTTAGCTAGATATGCCACTGGGACAACACATTTCCTAAGTATTTTTGTAAATGGGTTATATTTTCACTTTACTTCTTGGAGTCCTCTATTTAATAATTATCAAGCCTCAAATGAAAACCAGAAAAAGGTTTGTTCTCCTATGCGTTTCTCTCACTGCTGATGCACAGACACCTGTGCTGCTATGGACCATACCTTGCTCTTGGTTAGCTTTGCTCACTGTCAAACCCAAGGCCAGCCCATGATCCCATATGGGTTGCAGCAGGACATTAAAAGGGTGTGCAGTGCTTCACAGAGCCGCCCTATGCAGGGCTGGGGCCAGGCCCTCAGTTCTGGATTCTTCAGGGAAGGGATTGCACCTTTGTACTTGGATTCTTGGGTTTGTTGTTTGGGGGTTTTTTAACTACAGTTAGAATTGCAAATAAGATTTTTTTGTCTATTGAACTTCAGCATGTCTTAATGCAGTTTTATCTTCCCAATCCTACCTCAGAGACATGTGGGGATTAAAGCATCTAAGGGAACAAGTCAGATTTGGCACTATTTAAAGCACATTTAAAGCACTATTTAAAACACTATTTAAATACATATTTAATGTCTTCTGTTTAAGATTTAACTGTCTTTCATAGTCAATTGTTTTAAACTTGTCTCCATGGAAGCAACAAAAAATCCTTAGGAATACAATTTTGAAACCTATCCTGACTCTCAGATCGCCACCACTGAGGCACACAGAGTAGTTCTGCATCCATTTGGGGAAATACCCTCTATGTGGTGCCCAGGTGGGCTTTACCTTGGCTCCAGAGGAGACTTGGGCAATGTTATTGCACCACCCGCTTGGTTATGTCAGTTTTCATCCCAGTCCCTGGCTCTAGGCACAGGCCCAGCCTGTCTTTAGCACTGGAGATATAATGGAGAGGTGCAGCAGCAACACAACCTCAGCAAACCCCCGAGTCAAGAAAACTTCCTTCTACCCTCTAACTTCTGGCGTTGCCCTCTGTCTGCAGGCAGTTTGCTGCTGGCCCTGTGGCACAGCCCTGGATGGATGCCAGATGGTGATGCTGGAGGTGGGCAACAGAGCTGCCCCCCAAGTGTGGTGTCTGCCAGCCCCTCTCTCCAGCTGGCACACACGGCCTCACTGCTCTTGGCCCTCAGCGTCTGCCAGCTAGAGAGGCTGAAACAGGCCAGCTGCACCCTGGGCTTCTCTTTTCTCTCTCTTTTTGCCTCCTCTATGGAGAACTTGTTGCCCTTCGCGTTTCTTTAAATGTACTTGCCCCATCTCAATTAGTTTGTCTCCTAAAACTTCTTCGGGATTCCTATGGGAGATGATGTTTCTTGGCAAACAGATGCGTTTGTAAAGAACAAGATACGCCAACTACAGTTTCCAAAGGTGTCTCAGGAAGTTCATATTCTCTCTTTTCCAGGGAGCGTTTACTTTCCGCGGGAGCATGATCGACATGCCATTACTGAAGCAGGCACAGAACATTGTTACACTTGCCACAGCCATCAAGAAAAAATGAGCTGGTAAATGAAGCTCTCGCCATGGGGCTCCAGTAGCTGTTTTAAAAGATGACTATAATACTTGGGGGTGGGAGGAAGGGGGGGGGAAGGTGGAAAATTAAAGACGTCAGGCTTCAACAGAAATGCATTTCCATTTTGCAGATCTGTCATAGTTTTCTTGCCAGAATCGCTAATTAGTAAAACTATTCTGAGCTCAAACCACTGTTCACTCCTGCGTGGCCCATGTTCTGCTCATAGTCTGCAATGAAGTTACATCACCAGATCTGTGACATCACAGTAATTACTACAAACGTGGGATTATGACTTCACTGAAGGAGAAAGGCAAAACATAAGCCCTGAGCTCTGTTAAAAGAGTAGATGGAAACTAATTAAATTGTTTCTATTTCTTTCTGTGCTTCTTCCCACTCTGATGCAGAACTCCTGGCAGAAAGGAGAAAGCCTCAAATAATTATGCATCAGTTGAAATAACTGCAATGAAAATCTTTACCCTGTGTGAGCTTTGCTTTCCCCCCACACCGCCCTTCTGTAGATGTGCAACAGCCATTAAAAATAATGCTCCAACAATGCAGGACTCTTGACTTTCTTCTCTTTTTTTAAGCAGTCGCTATTCAGAGAGTTTCCTCCTGGAAGCGTCCAGCCCGGGAAGGGTTGGACGGCAATAAACTTGTAGTTTTTGGAGACACAATGCAGCAGAACTTGTGCATATGGTCTCCAGTCAGATTTACATCACATTAGGGATACGGCTACAGATCATGTGGGCTGTGTGGTTAACGGGCTTAGTAAAGCTGTTTTGAAGAGGTTAACCCAGCTTGTAGTAAGGGTAAATAAACATAACAACCAGGCATTGTCCTCTATTCAGCATGTACTCTTATATGGAGGGCTAAAGGGTATTGAAGCTGCAGAGGATCAACTTGTGGTTGCCAGAGGACTCCAATGAAGTTTGAAACACCAACAATCAGAGATTTTGTTTCTGTTCCTCATTAAATCATGAGCTTTTGTGCTCAGACTATGAACGACTGTTCTTTAAGAAATTAACAGAATGGGAAGTTTTAAACTATGCACCAACCTTTTCATGACCTACACAGCAGCAATGCTGCTGCACTTAGACAAACACCGCGGGGAAGGCTGTTCTGTTTATTTAAAATTGTAAATAGAAAACAGTTGTTTTTTAGTTTCATTTCTCACCGCCTCCATGGGCATTTCACGTATGAAGCCACAGTGCCTTATTCCTCCCGTCTCCTCGCTTAGTGTGCTTCCCCTCCTCCTCCGAGCAGCGATTTCACTTACTTTGGGCTAATTTTTTTGGTCTAATTAAGGGGAGAGGAAAAGGGGGAGGAAGAACCCCGCCATCCGGGCCGCGTGGAAGCAGCGAGGAAAGGGAGCGCGGGGGCGGCCGGAGCGCCTCTCCGCGGCTCCCCCGGGAACGGCGGGGACACGGCGGGGCCCGGCCCGGGAGTGGGGGAGGAGCGGGGCGGGGGCGGCCCCCCGGGGACGGCGGGGCGGGCGGGGGCCGGCGGCGGAGCACCCCGCAGCCCCTCGGCCGGGTTTGGGGATGAGCAGCCAGGGCCGACCCCCCTCTCTCCCCCTCCGCCCCCCGGGTCCCGTCCGAGGCGCTGCGCCGGGGGATCCCTTACAGCGCGGGGACCTCCGGGCTAATCTGATTAATTAAAGACTACCTGCTTATATTGCAGCTTCCCCCTCATCCCCGCGCGTTTCAGGACACCCTCCGTTATTAATTCCAGGCTGACTAAATTATGGGCAGCACTATTAAAACATTATCAGAACTAATGAGAAACAATTACTTAGGAGATGAGCTGGGACGAGCCGTAGCCGGGCGCGCGTGTCGCTCTCCCCGCAGATTGCGTTAATAAATCATCAGGTGCACGGCAAGGCGGCGGCGAGGCCTGGCGCGGGGCACGGAGAATAAGATATATGAGATAAGGGTTGTTTGAGATTGTGTTTTTGTTGTGGGTGAGGTTTTTTTTCTTTTTTTTTTTTTTTTTGGCATAATTTTTGCATTAATCTCAATAGGACGCGTGTGGTGTAGATGGTTTTATTCCCTTAATACCGCTCAGGAAGAGGGAGCGGGGGGAGGGAGGAGTAGGATGAGGACAATTTCAAAAACGAATGTCTTCCTTGTTTTCCTGAAATCTTAATGGCCGGGCGTGACAAGCCCGCGGGAGCTGCGCGGGAGGCTGCGGGGGCGCCCCCGGACCCGCATCCACAGCTCGGGCGCGCCCGGCGCCTCCTGTCCCTCAGCAAACTGAAGCGATGGCAGTCATACACTCTCCGGAGATGTTTACGCGCCCCCTCCCTCCCCCGCAGCTGACTGCTCAAGGAACTTCGTGACCCGTACCCGGAGAAATCGAATATGCAAATAAAACGCTGGATATATTCAGATTTTTCCTTAAATTTCCATGACACCCATCCCTCCAGCGGAAAATCCTACTTCCTTTTAACGGCCTTAACGATTTTTGCTTTATCAGAAATAAAATCCGATTTATTTGGCTTTTCCGTTTACTTTCCGAAGATTTCCATGATTTTCCGGCTTTATTCTTCTCCTCCTTCTTTCTTTTTCTTTCTCTCTTTCTTTCCCGCCTGGTGCTAGGCAAGCAATTGATGAAACAAAACAGATTATAAGATTAGCAGCAGGATTTTGTGCATATTAATGATAGGGAAGGGTACCGAATGGGTTTGTAATTGCAGATCTTGCGCTTGGGATTGGGAACTGTAGCCCTGCTACAGCAAAGACCCCCCTGTGAGGTTTTCACATTGGAACTTAGGGGAAAAGTGAAAAAGTAATTACCAGAGCACAACACTGAAATGTTAAAGCACTTATTCTTTCTTTCAGCGTTCTGTTTTAAAGGGGGAAAACGGGCAAAATGGAAAATAAATTACTTTCAAATAAGTAGGTTAGCACCTGAATGCTGGTGCGCATTTTCCCGGCTTTTTTTTTTTTTTTCCCCGTTTCTTTTTTTTTTTTTTTTTTTTTTTTTTTTCAAATTCTAGCAATTATTTAGCCGGGCATTGCCGACCATCCAAGCAGCAGAAAAGGGGGAAGGGAGGGCAGGGAGACCTCGGGAACACAGGGGAACTGCGCCTGTGAGGTTTGAAGCAAATATCGCCAGCAAAGCTGTTCGAAGCTGCGTTTGGAAATTTTGTGGGATTTTTCTGGGGTGTTTTGTTTGTTTGGTAGGTTGGTTATGGTTTTGGTTTTTGTTTTGAAATCGGGACTTTAAAGGAAAAAAGATTGTTTTGGTTTTCTCTTCGACACAAACATCAAACGGTATTTTAGCAAAAGATGCATTTCGCAACCACAAATCCCTTACAGGAACGGCGTATTCCTTGCAATATCGAGAAGTAACCTGACACTGAATTTTAGCTCTTATTAAGGGTTTCACCTTGTTTCTTGAGTTGCTTCAGCCCCCTCTGAGCGTACTCTTCCTAAACTCCGGAGTTCTGCGTTTCAAACCCAGTGCTCCTTTACTGATTTTTCTAATCCTTCTCTCCCGTGATTAACAGCCAGAGATGTTTTAGCTTTAATGGCACCTACTCGCGCGTATTGTTTTAATTCTGTTTTCAACGGAAAATCAATGTATCTGGTGGAAATTAGGCTTTGAAAACTTTTTTTACGAGCCAATAAAATGGAGTATCTGCTCCTCGGGCAGTAATTTCTGATTTTGAATTGGAGGAGGAGGGGGGGACCGGGGGGGGAAACAACTTGGACTGCATTTCATCCATCCCATCCCTCCAACCTTCTTCTCCCACTTGCACCTTCCTCAGGTTCAGAGCATGGCAAAGCCCCGAGGCAAGGCTAGTTTATAACAACTGTTATAAAGATTAAAAAGTGGTGGGGAGAAGGAAATACAAGTTCGTGCGGGTCCATTATCTTCTATTTTTCCCCATTGCCGCGGTGGGGAGCCGCGCACTCCGCGGAGGGAGCCCCGGGAGCAGCGCCCGGCGGGCGGGGGGAGCCCGCGGGTGGCTTTGGGGTGCTGGCACTTGCACGAGGTGCCCCGCAGGTGGGAGGGGTGTGCTCCCCACCCGGAGCTGAGAAGCTGGCAGCGGTGCCCGGGAGGCAGCAGGAAACTCCCGGAGCACTCCGCACTGCTGCAGGACAGCCGGGCTGCAGCCGCGAGACCGTGGGATGGATGGATGGATGGATGGATGGATGGATGGATGGATGGATGGATGGATGGATGGATGGATGGATGGATGGATGGATGGATGGATGGATGGATGGATGGATGGATGGCAGCCCCTGGGCCCGCAGGGATCAGGACAGTCCCATGACTTCCTGGGCTGGTGCCAGTAGCCCTGGACACGGAGGAGAAAGGGAAGGGGGGAAATGAAAGGAGAAGGAAGGCAGAAGGAGGAAGAGGTAAATCTTTCAGTATCAGATTCAGTACCTTTTCAGAGGTAAATCACATTCAGTACTCTGCCACAAAAATGGTCTCCTCCAGCCACCCTCAGGCCCACAGTATCCCTTCAGCTGGGACCAGGGTGCCAATGGAAAGATCACCTGCAGAGTGGTGTACACACACACACACACACACACACACACACACACACTCACTCCAGCCTGGTACCAACGATGCCTGCAAGGGACAGCACAGAAATTAGTGGTCTCCATTTCCATCACACCTTGCCTCACCATCACCCTAAGACCCACTTGGTCTTGTCCTTGTGGTGCACCTCAAACCTCCTTTTGCCTCCCAGCACTGGGTGTCCCTCAGTGGGAACACAATGGGGGCTTTCCTCCTCACACTGGGATGGAGGGAATGGGATGCACAGTGGAAATGTCCCACATGTGCCCACACTGCAAGCAGGGGAGAGATCAGACAGCTTCACTGTGTTTAGGGTTATTGCTTCCCCAATTAATTCTGAAGCTCCCAGTCTGTGATATCAAAGCCAGTACTGTAAGGTGATACTCAGAATTATGTCTTCAGAAGTGCAAGAAGCCCTGTTTCTAAAGCTGTTGTAGGTGCCCACTGCCTGCTGGCACCATCTGAAACTGATCATCCTGATGAGAATGAGGAGTGATAAATGCCTATGCTACCTTCTTGGCCCTCTGTAATTTGAAGTGTGACTCCATGTAGCTTTGGATCTTACATTTACAATTTTATTTCTACTTCTTCTAGTGCTGCTAATGTTATTAAATCTGTGCTATCAAGCACAAACACCAGTTAAGAATTTTCTGAACTGAAACTTGCTGAAGGTAAAAGAATTGTCTCTGTGTGACACATGCCTGCAATAACCTAGAATTCATGGCACATGTTCATGCTGCTGGGAAGACCTAGCCTAGGCTTCCAGATACCTGACTTCCTTTCTGGCCTGCTTTTGCAGTAGTCCCTGATATATTAAGTAGTGCCTGTGCTTGTCTGTTACTCTATGGGATGCCACTGAAGATGCTTCATGTTAACTCACCATGTCCTGCTCCGTCTGAAAATGCAGCTCCGATACAGTGGCAGTGGACGTGAAAGAGGTGTCTGGTTACATCATTGGTATTACTGAGTGAGAGCACAGGCCAGGGGAAAAAAATCTCTTCTACCCTCTTCAATCATCAGCACTTGGGTCACCAGTGAAGAGTTTGTGTTTTTCTGTAAACTACTGGAAGAAGGTCCCCCAGGTCTGTGGTACTTGGTGGGAGTGCAGGGAAGAGCTGTGGTCTCTGCCCATGAGATGCCTCAAAAGGAGTTTGCTCTGCAGAGGCTGCCCATCCCTGCCTGCCCTGTGTGACTTCTGGGGCCCTTGTGAAAGCTACCTGCTCATTTGAAAGCATTCAGACACTTTCAGCTCCACATCATGACTCTGCTCAGAGACCACTTAAAATATGTAGTTGGGAGAGACATCTGTTGCTTTCTTTAAAATCAGTTTTGAAAAAAACAGCTCCTCCTGAAAGAAAAGGCCAAGTCCTGTGCTAATGGCAAACCCTCTATTGGTGCAGTTCTAAGGCTTTGCAGAGTTTCAAAATCTAGAGGCAAGCTGGGTTAACATACTTCACCATATGGACTAGTTGGTGTCTAACGTTTTGTTCAATATTAAGAATATGCCATAATTTACAGAAAAAGGCACATAGTAACTTCAGTAATAAAAGGCAAATATGTCTCTACGTTGTGGTTATATTAGGAAATTCTTTCTTTAATATTTAACAAGCATTTAGTGGGTGTGTGAGGGCGATGTGTACAGAACACATATACTAAAACAAAGCCTAAGGAAACAAATGTGTCTTTGTGCCTAGGTTTTCCTAAAGCATGCATGTTCCTGAGTATAGGCAGACAGAGAAAATTGGAAGGCTGTCCCATTTCACATGGAGGGAAGATGTAAAGACCTGTGCTTGGTTCCTGGCCTTGCTCCCCCATCACTGACATCACTTTGTGTCAAGTTTACCAAAAAACCCTGCTGCTGTAACACTCCATTTGAGAGGCAGGGGGGAAAGGATAATAAACTTTTTTTAAATTGCTTCCCTGGCTATAAATTAGCATGCATTGGGCTAATTTTTTTTTTGTGAACAAAAGCACAATTGACAGCAAGGCTTAGGCAAAAGTAGGAAGGCAGTTCTGAGTCTCAAGGCTCCCCTGCATATTGAACCTGAGCAGGGGGAGGTCTTGTCTGTGCCCAGAAGTTGAAGGGCACCGAGAACTACAACAAAACAATAGAGATTTTTATGTTTCACTGACTGTTTTTGCAGCTGCATCTTCCCCCCTCCTCCTCTCCCCCCATTATTTCATGTGAGAACCAAGTATGAAAATAGAAGCCGTCTTTCCCTCCGGATACAGTCAAACGTGCATAAAACCAGAGCAGACATCAGCAGAGAGCTAAGGTTAGTTGTAACTCAGTGTTATGGGCAAAAGCAGAAATTGTTCTTTGCTTCTACACCATATTTTATGTTTGTTATCACAGCAGTAACCACAGGGCTGAAGCCCAACCGTATTGTGAGTGCAACGTGCTCCTCTTTGCATCACCGAGGTTCCTGGTGGCATTTGTAGAGAAGCTGGCAGAACCCAATGAGTTCTGCCTTTACAGGTCCCCTTCCATGCTTGCCTCCCATTCAGTCCTAGAATATCTGACAAACCATCTTTTCCCATGGCAAAAGCTCATCTGAGGTGATTTTTGTCTGGAGCTTCTCCATGGAAGCCCTTATGCTACTTCTCCTGTGGTGCATCCATTTAGCAGCTTGAACAAAGGACCAACTCCAAGTAAAAGTAGACGGGCATGTAAAACAGCTTGCAAAGCAAATGTTTACAGAGATGTGGCCAAAGAGGTGGGGGAATTACTGGTAGAGAGTGGCCGAGAAATGGCTGAGGAATGGGGGTGCCATTCCCTCACGCCCTGCAGTGGAGTCATCCCTTCTTCTCGGCATCCATGAGCATATTCACCATTTGTAAAACAAGAAAGAATCTTACTGAAGACCAGTTGCACAGTGAGAAGAATTGCTAAAGAAAAGGGATGAAGTTTCTCTAGAAAAGGAAGGTAAGGTAAGCATTTGCCACAGGGCCTTCATGAGGGGACAGACTAGAGGTCTGTCTACATGAAGTCTTTTCTAGGAGTTTTTATACTATAGCAAATTTTTGATGCTATAAAATGTACAGGGATGGAACAAAAACAAGAGGATTAAGAGAAATCTTAAAATGAGCAAGGGAAGAATAGGAAATTTACTTTCTTACCCCTATATTTTTTCAAGCTGTTTCTTGCATCTTAGTTCACTGTCTAGATAGCTACACTAATGAACAGCTTCTCCCATTGAAAAGGGAGAAAAACCTTTCTTTCTTTCTTTCTTTCTTTCTTTCTTTCTTTCTTTCTTTCTTTCTTTCTTTCTTTCTTTCTTTCTTTCTNTTTCTCTCTTTCTTTCTTTCTTTCTTTCTTTCTTTCTTTCTTTCTTTCTTTCTTTCTCTCTTTCTCTCTTTCTCTCTTTCTCTCTTTCTCTCTTTCTCTCTTTCTTTCTTTCTTTCTTTCTTTCTTTCTTTCTTTCTTTCTTTCTTTCTTTCTTTCGTACAACACTACTGTTTAGAGAGATTAAAAAATCTCTCTATTTTTGCATGGGCCCTCCCTGATTTGTTCTACATTCCTCTTAACTCAGTGCATCTTTGCCTGAGCGCAAATTGGTGGTGGGCTGAAAAACCCAGATTATGGTGTTCTGAAGAGGCAGGTACCCTGCCTCATCCACCACACATTCACTTGCAGAGATGATCTGTCTCCTGAGGTACCTTCCCATTTCTTTTATAAGGAGTCGCATGTGAAGGCCCCTCTCCCACGAGTGTGTCAAGCCTCCCCCCATCCAGAAATCTGAGTAGAAGCTGAAGGTGTGACCAGGCAGTTGTGATTTCCAGGGTGTGTTTTCTGTTGGGTACTGACTTCATTTCATGTATCAGTGGCACAGCAGTGACTCCAGAGCACCAATTCTTTCAAGTTAAAGCACACTCCTACTGCTGGTCAGGTTCCGACGATGTTTATGTTCTTTAAAAAGTGAGGTTTTGTAGTTTTCTTATCTTATTTTAAAGCTTATTTTATCTTATTTTAAAACAAATTTACCCCAGAGGCAAATAATTATTTTCTTATGGTATTATAGAATGGAACATTTGCCAAAGTCATTACAACCCTCGTATTTGAATCAATTTCAGACTAATGTCCTGTTACCCAAAGTTGCCAGTTATTTTTTTGGCATTATTTTGGGTGATTTTAAAATTGGTGTGTTCATCACTGTTACCATTAGAATTACATAAAGCATATTGTTTACAGAGCCGTGAAACGCTTTAAAAGCAGCAATTGTCCAAATTGAAATTTATTTCATCCGAAACAATGTCCTGGACATCCAGGTGGTAATAAACATTTTTCAACTGCATACAAACTGTGAATTGTATTTGAAATTAAATCGCCACATTAAAATCTGCATTGCTGAACCTCCCGCTGGCAGGCACTGTTCTCCTGAAAAGTGACATCTTCCCTGGCACTGGTGGGGAGGGAGTCCTTGCACAGATGTTGTTGAATGGTTGCTGATCACTCTTCCCATACCGGGGCTTTATAGCCACATATGCCAAAAGGGTACAAAGGATGCAAGGTGTGTGAGGAATACAGGAGGGGCCACCTCAGATTTAGTGGCTATAGATGTTTTTGTCCTAACACACAAGGGTGGAAACCGCTTTATAAACCCCTATTAAAGCAGCATATTGCTGATGTCACAAATTATGTCATTTTTCAGCAAGCTGTTAGGTAGCAGCAGGATACTTAGAGGTCCCAATCTGAGTGCACAGCTTGAAGCCTCATCATCCATTGAAGTCAAGGAAATACTCCAGTCCCCTGGCCCTCTGTTTACAAATAATATATCAAGAATCAGGATGTCCATAAATGAACTTGCAGGGACTGAGCTAAAGGAAATATGTTTGTGAGTGTTTATTTCTAGACATATATACATACGTACTATATAGTAGTCTATTTGTGTATGTGCATGTGTGCATTTGTGAGTAATGCAACTGAAGTCTGCAGTCTGACATTAGATTTTCTTTAAACCATAATTTTTCTTTATTCCTTGATGTATAGACTAGATTCTTCACAAGGAAATTTGCACACAGAATCCCCAACCAAAGTCAGAGACAGCCACATCAAAAAGGGGTATACCAAGTACTCCCATTTTTTCTCCTCTTTAAAACAGTGAGGGTATAAAAGACTTCTGTTTTAATAAAACGTACATAGGAAGAGATTTATCTATAATGGAGTTGTGCAAAATAAAATAACAGAAATGTGTATACACTTACTCATTAGCACAGCAGAACAGCTTGTTGGAGGTTTTCCTCATCTCCTGGAAAAACCATATTTACTCAAATACATGCTTCCCCCCCACTAGAGTGGAACACATCACTGTGTTTTTCCAACAATTTGCATGTGCTTGGGAGACAACAGCCTACATTAGAAGATATAAAATACATAGTATGTGGCCTGAGGTTGAGAAACAGACGAAGAGAAGAAATTAAATTCAAAGCTAGCTGTGCCAAACTCATCAGTGGGTGCTTCAACCTCCCTTCCCATGTATTAGTGGGAGTCAAAGATGCAGTATCTAGGCACAGGTTTGAATTGCCTGATTTTTGCCAGCGTGTTAACATCACTCCCCTGGCAGAATGAGGGTCCTGCCAGTGAGATGGATTAGATGACCAAACATGGCATTTTAATCCCCACACCCTCTCCCTACACCAATTCCAGTATTTTGCTATTTATTTACTGATGTAGTTGGCAGTAACTTCCTCTACTGGAAATATTACAGGGTTGGATTAGCTTCTCCTCTACAGCATCTCCCTGATTTAATTACCACTGCAGCTATCCCCCACTATCTGCACCATAAATACTGTTGCTTACAGAAACATGATTACAGGATTAGAGTTATTGGGCCCCCACCCAGATGAATGCAGTGACACAGCATAGCACTGGCACCTCTGAAAGCTACACTGACCTCAGGCATCTCTACATCAAAGGCCACGGCCACAATCTGAGTTTCATTAGCTTTCAAGGCTGAAGTTACAGGAGCACTACTTCCTCAGTCACTAATGGGAAACATTCTCCTCCATTTGCTGTTGAGGTGTTAAAAGTTCCTCTTAACATCAGTTACTGAGCTACAGCTTCACCGGTATCCCAGTAAAATAAAAATGAGTTGTGGAGTGGGAGCTGAGTTCAAATTGAAAAGCTATGTTGGACATCCCTTATTTAAGCAAAGGGCAGTCACCAGTGCAGGGATGCTTCATGAGGAAGGACTCCAGGGGGAGGTGCACCCCAAATCCCAGACTGGGAGCCATAGGGAAATTCCCACAGCTCCTGAAGGGTTTCATATGGTTGTAACCAACTGTTTAATGATGGAAGTATGTGAAGGATGCTCTGGTTTTCATTTGTAGGATGTGATGCAAGTGATTAGCTGCAGCTCAGAGCATCATCAGTCCATATCCACCACGAGAAATCTGTGATCTGTGGTGATAACTCCTCCAGCCCCCCATGGTTGATCCGAACCCGCAAAGAGCAAACCTGGGAGGTAACACTTAATTCCAGAGAAAAAAGGCTACTCAGAGAGAGAACCACAAGATGATAAAGAACTAAGTTGGACCAAACTTAATTTTTTCTCCTAGCATGCATTTCCTATGTGAAAATTTCTCTGAAATTTCAGTATACATCAGTTCCTCTTAACGCAGCTGGAACATTAGTGTTTCCTTTGTCTTGTCTATTTAGATGATGTATTCTGGCACACAGGTCACCTCTTACTGTGTTTGCACAGCTCTAGCAAAGTAGTTTGGGGCTTGCAGTCTTTGGCCTAATTGAAGAAACCAGGTAAGTGTCTAGATGATGTGAAGGAAACCCCAAGGTTTCATGACTGTCTATCCAGAAGGGGATAAAAGATTTGTTCTATGAAAATATTTGAGAATGGTAAGACATAGTCCACCACAGTGGGCACAGAAAAGCAGGAACTGGCTTTGTATGAGAATTAAGAGGCTGAAATACATAATTTGCATTAAAAGACCTCAATAAGAATAAATTTCTGAAATATTTTTTTAAAAAAAGAAAAAGAGGAAAGTAGAATAGAGCTAGAGGATTTACACTGAAGGGCTTGCTTTTCTTTCTTCAGTCCAGCTAGCCTTCTCTGGTGCTTTGCCGATAGGATTATAATTTCTACTCTTTGAGCTGGTGCTGAATAAAGTGGCTTGCCCATGAGCCTCCCAGCTGCACCAGCTGGATAGGGTGAGCTGCTCAGGTGCTGCCAGGGATAAGGCTGTGGAATTACAGGCTGGTCTCTGGAGCTAAGCTGCTCCTTCTCCTTCGGAGGTAGGAGACTTTTCCAGGTCTGAGGAGCTCCTTGTGGGTGGAAGATTTCATGGAAGATATCAGCAGGCTCACATGCCACCTTCAGAGTTTTCTCCAGCTTATATGTTTGATAAAGCTTAGAAGCTTTCTTCAGCTGGCAAATTTAACTTAATCTCTTGGGTTTGCTCTGCCCTAAGCATTCTGTTCATGTTATCAGAGCTCATTTCAGTTTCCCAAGCTTAGGGCTGGGTTAGGAACCCAGCATGTTTAGAAATCAGAGTAGGAAGAATTCTGCTGATTTTCAGCTAAGCACATTTTCACTACAGAGATTTACAAAAAGGCATTTATTTCCTAGGAAGTTTTCACTCGATTTCTTCTTAAATTAAATCACTATCATTCAAAGAAATAGGAAATTCCTCGTTATGTGTACATTTTTCCTGAATTACTGGTTCTTTCCAGGCTTCCCCTTTGCAGGGCAGTGACCCCTAGCTCAAACACTGCAACAGCTCTCTGACCAGTGATGGCTTAAGTATTGCAGCAGCAGCCACTGCTGTTACAGCAGAAACCCAAGCCCTTTGCTTTGCAAACCGGGCAAGTATGTGATGTTAATTAGAAGCACTCACTCCCCTTACTGAGTAAGATCAGGGGTGGTGTGGAGGCATAGATTGACCCAGGGAGAGTAAAGAGGGCTCTTCTCCCTTTCAGCACCAGGACCCGCAGCCCTTACTATCATTGCACATGACAGACATACAGCTCTATAGTCATTTTCATTTTCATTATTTCAATTACTTTCATTCATCATTTTTATAATTTTCATAATTTCCATTATTTTCTCACTTTGGGACAAGGCAGCAGGGAGCATGGTACAGTTAAATGAACACAAAAAGGCTTAACAGTGGTAATGGGGTCCAGGTGAGAGAGTGGCTCTTTAGAGCTGAGACGTTCTTTAGAGGTGGTGTATACCAGTTTTTGGTGTGTCACTAATGATTATTGCCGTAATGATTTTAAGGTGCTCAAGGATCCGTGGAAGGATCTAATCCAAAGCCTAGAAATGTGGATAGGAATTTTGTATTGAGAGGAGCCAAAAAAAGCAGTTTTAAAGGAAAAAAAAAATCTGAGATTGTCTTTATATAAGAAAATAAAATGGGAGAAGAAAACAGTTTCTCTCTTCCTCTGTCTTGCCAGCTTGATGAGAAACAGGGAGGTGATTTCAAGAGCACTTGCTCCAGCCTCCTGTTCATAAGTAGCAGGAAGGCCTGTCAAACCTGTCAAACTCCTTGAGCTCCTGGGGTTTACAGACTTCTCTAAGCTACCCCAAGCTAAACCACAATCCCATAAAGAAGCCTTTTCAGTAAAACCTTCTGCCATTTGCCTGAAGCCAACATATCACTCATTTAAAAAAAAATTCTCATTTGGAAACATCCCTTCCCCCTGTGCTTGCTCTCTCCTGGTGAAGCCCCAAGCAATGGCCTTGCACCATCAGTTTTTTGCAGAAACCTGCCACCACAGGGTATGTCAGAGCCCAGAATTTGCAGTCCATACAGAGACCAAAGCTTTGCTGGTCCAAGGAGAGTCTGGTTTGGGTAAGGACTGCAGAAATTACCTGGCTTCAATCAGAGCTCAAGGTCAGCGTTGGATGGCGTGCATTCATTTCTGTGCCTTGCCTCTTGGTGGACTACTCTGAGCTCCTTGACTCCAGCTAGCTGCCAATGTGCATGGCCTACACTCTTTGCTAGAGATCTAGAAGAGACGTCCAGGCAGTCTGGCCTTTGCCCTTTCTTTCACTGCCAGTATTGCCTCATCCTTTCCCTGAAATTTGTTGTGAAAACAAAAGCTCTCAAATAATTGCCACCAGTACCAGCCTTCATCTTCATGCTACACACAATGGCTGCTACCCAAACTCCCCTCTGTACCTGCCCTGCCAGCACATGGAAACCTTCAGTGCCACAGATCCAAGACCCCAGCTGGCCATGGAACAAATCTCTGCAATTCTCAGGACCACTGCTCTGTAATGGTGTCTAATCCAATGATAGAAATAAGTAGTAGCCCCAAAAGAAGAGGGCAGACATGAAGCAACAGTCATTTTGGAGGCTTTTCTGGATTTATTTGAATGAAATTGCAGGGGCACATTCTGTCCTGAGTGACCATGGGTTTGTCAGCTATTTTTCAAAATCATTTTGGGCTTGTCCCAACTGGCATTACTGTCTTTGGTAATTACCTGACTAGTTATACGTCAGATCATATTCTTTGATTTATAGGTGGCAGATCAGAGGACGAGATACCATATTTTTTTCATGTACTTGCTGAGAGTAACAGAATCACACTCAAAGTCCATCATGGCAGAACCATAGCAACACCATAATGAATAAAACAGTGATTCCTCAATGGGAGCAAAATGTGGCAACTTCAAGCTGCAATTTATTCACAATACGGGAGGCACGCTCTGGCAAGAGTTAAGCAGTCATCAATACATGTATCACAAGGGCAGAGGTAGAGCAGAAGTAAATCTGTTGACAACACAGTAAACAATGATACCATAAAAACTAAAGCAAAACTTGAAACATACCCCAAAATGCAGGTTTTGAAACCCACCACTTAGTCTGTGCTGAGAGGAAATCTTGTTTCATTTTACATCTGTTTTTACTTAGCAAACAGCTAAAAACTCTTCAGCAGAGACTGCAACGTTTGTACTGTGTGAAAAAGGAACAGCACATGGACAATATTATATTTGTCGTTGTCCAGAATGCAAAATATGAAAGCAAAGTTAAAAGGAGAGAGAACCAGCCTAGCACACTTCTTCAGGACCTAGAGCTACTGACTCCATAATTAAGTCCCTTAATAGACACAGCCAGACAGAAAACATGAATTAATCTCCAGTTCATTACCCAAGCTCCCATGGACTGGGACTGCTCCATGGCAAAGCAACACACACATGTTTCAAGATAATACTCATCCACAACCATGGATTTTATCCAGAAATGGTGCACAGCCCTATATACTAACAAACACATACAACTACTATAGTTGTTGATTTTATAAATGTACTTGCAGGAAAGAATACAAATGTAGCAAGAACAACAGACAGAAATATTTAAGATGCACTGACAAGAAAACTCTGCCTTGTCTTGAAGCTCTTTTTCCTTATGCTTCATGCTTTTGTTACTTAAGTATAACCTGAACTGTAGTTCAGAAGGAATAATGGCCAGCAAGGTAGGAATCCTGTCCCCAAGGGTGTGTGCTGGGTTCTTGATGAAGAGGATGAGGATATGCACAGACATAACCAGTGCACTTCCACAGCCCAATCACCTCTTCCATCTGTAAAGGACAGTGAGAAAATCCAGCCCTTTCCACTATCTCAGACCCTGCGCCAACACTGATCTGTGTTTTGTAAAGGCCAGAGTCCTTACAGAAAGTTCACATAATGAGCAATTAGGACAAACAATCCATTTGTCTGGGACCTGAGCAACTGAGATGAGTGGTCACTCAGACCCAATCCTGTGGCAGTCTGTGCTTTGGGTGTTAGGTCACATTTTTTAGTGTAGCCAGGCTTGAAAATGTACAGGGAAAAGTTGGAAAAGGTTTCATAGTTCTGATAAAACAAGCAATGTCCTCAAAATTGTATTTACAACAAAAATATAGCCAGTACTTTGCCATGATGTGCTAAAACTGAGGATTGACACACCAGCGGGCTAGGGGGAGGCAGAACAGATCTCAGGACTGTTCACTTTGTCTGGGAAAGAGTTGACAGGATACACAAAACCAATGCATGCTCAAGGCAGCCATGTTGGCTTCTGCTCCACTGGAAAGAGAAATGTTTGCCACATGGGATCAGAAAACATTGGCAGGAAAATAATTTTAATTTCCAAACCTGAAAAAGAGTGTAGCAAGTATTTAAAAAAAAAAAAAAAAAAAAAAAAAAAAAAAAAAAAAAGGGAAGGAGGGGAAAAACATTCACCTGGACTCTAATTTCTCTAAGTTCACCTACTTCACCTTCAGACTCTGACTGTATGATGGGTATGTTTGAAAGAAATGGGTTTGTGAAAGACAGCGTAAAGGTAACTCCTGAAAGCAAGATGGGGGAATAGCACCTGTACCCATCACCTGTGGGCTGGGACAAGGATGAACAAATCCTCCATGGAGGAAGGCAATGCAGCTCTCTCATACAAGTTACCACACAGAGACACAGCTGACATTACAGACGTGTGCATGTGGTTATTATATACATACATACTGGAAAAGGCAGTGGAAGAAGTCCCAGCTATAACACACATTCTACAAACATTCAACCTTCCAAATTTCTCCTAATTTCCACCTTGAATCACCTTAGGACTCAGAAGAAAGACAAAAAGGTATATTTATTTCTGGCCAATGTCATCAGAGAGTGACAAAAACCTTATGAGACATTTTGTTTCATCTACAGCCTTCCACGCCTGTTGTCATTTGCCTCCTGAGCCTAATGGAAACCTGCCCTGGATGCTCTGTTCTTTGTTATTCTTTCAGTTTCCTTGTCTTTTATTTATTTCCCTTGCCTCTCAAGAGCGATTCAGAGGTCCCATTACTTCCTGCTGGCCAGGGAAGGCTATGAGAACAAATAATTGTATTGGATTAAAATACACACACAATCACAAGAAAAACAGAGGGAAGGGGGCAAGGGACTTGCTTAGCACAGGGTGGTGGAAGTCGTGGGACAGAGAGCTGCCAGAAATATTGAGGCAGGGGTTTATGTCAAGACTTGTTTTAGACATGATCTCTGCAAGGAACCGAGCATCTGAATTCTGACTGTGGCAGTGCTGCAATTTGAACCTGCATATATTGAATTAGTTCAATGTTTCCTTTGTATTTTAAATGAAAGTTTGTTTGAAATACTGCAAATGACAGTTCCTGGCAGTGTGGATTCTCCTGGGTACCAGAGGAGCCGGTTGCTGCTACAGCAGGATGAGGAGAGCTCACACACAGTCTGCTTCCCCTCCGCAGCAAAAGTGCTACACTGACCATCATCCAAGAGGAGCACAACATCATTGCCAGAACCATGGACATCATTAGCCCCCCATCTCTAGGGCAAATGAGCCCTGTGGTCCATGCTTGACCCAGGCAACAGCAGATTGTATCTGCTGCATTTGGAAATTTTCCTTTCTATCATCTGTTAAAAAAAAAAATATCAGCAGGTGCTGAAAATTGCGGCCTCCAACCTAGAGACCAAGAGCCAAAATACCAGAGGGGGAAAAGCCAGTTCTTGACAACCACCTGACTCCAGGGTTGGATGAGCCAGAGAGACAATCTGCTGCCATGGGAGATGCCACATCAGAGGAGGGAAGTGGTAGCACTTCCTGCAATAAGTTTTGTTTTTTTTTTTTGAGGCTACAAGTGGCAAGGGCCAATTCCTTGCCCCTGTGAAATAATAAGCCTGGTGATCCTTTCTGGTGCCATAAAAGAGTTAGACCAACTTGCATCTTGTATCTGATCAAAAAAGGCTAGGCTACCTGTGCACCACCCAGAATAACAAACTAGTCATTTAACATTTGCTGTGTAAATGGAGCACTGCTATATATGCATATCCCAGTGAACACAGGAGAATAAATTATTATGTGCCATGTAATCATATACACACTGGTGTAAAAATGGGCTGATATAAAACAAATATGCATATAGCTATGCCTTTGCCTATTCCAGCCTCTGGGTTATAGCATTGCCAATGTGTTGACATAAAACTGCAGTTTTATGGATCATATCTCAATAGGAATGTGTGAAAAGGGATTTTGTTTTGGCTACAGCTCAGTCTCTTAATATAATTATAATTACTATTTTTACTACTACTGCTACTACCACTACTACCATGAATTGGGAGCCCCCTTGGTTCTACCTACGGTACAAACAACAAGAACAAGCCTGACCTAAAAAACAGGACAGCTGAAAGAGGGACAGACACAACACAATTATCTCCAAGATGGAGTAACAGGACAGGAGGTGGATGTAGGATTCAGCTCTCTTAAACTCCAGTCCCTGATGGGGCCTGGGCCCTCCCTGCCACAACTTCATCCATGGTTTTCTCAGGGAAGAAAAGAGGGGGAAAATTACTTTATTGGTGCAATGGGGTGACTGGCTTTTGTTACAATTGGTGTGGCCTTGCTTGGCATTCCCAGCATTTTTGCAGCAGAAATGGAGTTACCCGTTGGTGAGGGTTGTACTGTGGGCCCAGGGCTGGTGGCCTTGGCTGCACCTGGACAGTTTCCCTGTGACACTGGGGGCCACCATGGTGATGGCTGTGCAGCAGAGGTAGCAGCTTGCTCAGGTCACAGACACACTGACAAATACGTGAGGGCAAGAGCCAAGCGTTTCTTTCCTCCTTTATTTTTTTCACCTGCCCGTTTTTATTAGGGCCATAGTGTGAGTCATTGTGCTTTGTTTCAGCCTGAAAATCAGAAATATCCCTCCTTGACAATTTGTCAATATAGAAGAGTTTTTAAAAAATCTCTCCAAGGACAAAAAAATTCACTCTGAGTGCCATTTTGGCATTTGCCAGATCTCTTGTTGCTTCATGCTGGGTTCTGCTGGGTGCTTTATGAAAACCCCTCTAAAAGTGCCACTTTCTTTCTGACAGTGATCTTAATCACAGGCACACAGCCTGTGCAGCCGGGAAGCATCCCCACCACAGCCACTGCTCTATACCAGCCACCCTTGTTCTGAGGTGGCTCTTTTCTGCCAGCTCGGGGGCTCAAAAAATGAAATAAAAGAGAATGAGACCACACCCTCCCCTCCTACCCTCCTCAAAAGGAACATTTTGAGAGAAAGGGGCAGAAAACACAACATGAGCCTCTTCAGTAAACGGCAATGGGCTCACAAGGACTAGGAAAACTGTCTGCCAGGAGGCCAAATGGTTTGCCTGCAGCTCCAGAAAAAGAGACGTTATTTGGTTGAAATCGTTTAAAGAAAACAAAGGATGACTGCTACATGCCTGCTCATGATCGTCTGGAGCACTGTGCTGTTGTGGGGTGTTTATGCCAACCAAATGGGAACAGAATGCCAGTGTGTGGAGCAGGGCTGTACACAGGCTTGCCTGCAGGACCAGCCCCGGCAGCTCCACACATCACGCAGCTACCCCATCACGCCCCAAGGAAGGGAGGATGTCCTGTTCATTATCTCCATTTTACAGGTGTTGAAAGGGAGGCTGGGGAGATTTGCCACCAAGAGGGTCTGTCAGAGCTGGGATTAGTGGTTGTGAGTCCCAGCTCTCAGCCCTGTGCACAGACTGTGTCTCTTGGAGCAGATTTGCAAGAAGATTTCTATTTCTCTCACACAAGAGAGAAAAGAAACACTTTCCAGCTTCCACTAAGGGAATTATTTCTTCCTGCCAATGTCGTGTTGGTTTGTCTTAAGGGCACTGTTAGTATTAGCTGAGTTAGAAATCCATATTGTCAATTAAAACTTTACATCCTCCCAGAGAGACCCTGAAGAAGATAGGCTTTTGGAAGCAGAAATAGCCAAGTTTGCATAATGATGATCAGCAACAAGAACCATCATTTAAGAAAGTTTGTAAATAATCCCGCTCTGCTAGCTGTCCATGAAGTCACAAACAACAAGTTATTTGCATGTATCCCACTTAAAAAAACTACACTACCCCAAAATACTTCTCCTGTTTCGGACTTTTGCTTTCCAGCCATCCAGCATCAACACTGCTCTGAAACCCTTCAATGCCAAAAGAACTGTGAAGATTTCCTACCTCATTACTGCCTTTCAAAGGCAGCCACAACCACAAAAAATAGACCTCAGGGAAGGGGGAGAAAATCTCTGCATGCTCAAACAGAGCCCCACCTGCCAGTTATCCCCTCTCCTTTGTGCTTTGAAGAAGTATCTCACCTCTTACAAGGGAAGCAAGTTTTTCATGGAGGGAGATGTGGTTAGTAATTCTGTCTGTGCTTCCCTCGCCTCCTCTGAGCTGGTGATGCCGTGGGCCCAGTGGTCCCTCCCGTGCTACACAAAGAGTCAGTCTTGAACCAGACTGACTCCTTGGCACCCCCGGTTCCTCCCAAGTCATGCATTTCCCAAACTGTTCTTTAAAAATGCAGTGCTGGTGGCTGAAGAGATGGTTAGCCAGCAGCAACTGGACCGTGACAGAAATGTGAGTTTATAACCTGGCAACACAATTTTGGCTCTGAAATGCAATTGATCCCATTATGATCTCTGCACTCAAAGACTTGAGTTTTAAATAATCTTTCATTGAAAGATAATGTCCTGAGCATATTTCAGCTTTAGTGAAGTTTCGTTTATGATCTGTTTCTGGCCCTCCTCAGCTATCAGTGATATTTTCCCAGTGCCCCTCTTGCTGCTTTAATGCTGTCTCAGTTAATAATGCCTGCTGGAGAGGCAGCAGCATCTCTGGGCAAACTAAGTGTGCACAGTCTCAGGAGTCAAAATCTGAATATGTATAGAGCACATAAGTAATCATTAATGCATAACACACCCCCTCTGGTCATTGAAATAAATTATTGACATCAACATCAACAAGAAACAAACCAGGTGCCACCCCAATGGTTGAGATCCCATAGGTAAGCATAAATTATCAGAGTGCTTCAAAATTTCTAAACCTTCCGAAAATGAAAGAATGATCATGCAGTGCTGGTTGGAAAGATATGTGCGTGCACAAACGTGTCTGTGTTTGTGCATGAACATGTATCACACCTCAGTGTGTGCACACCATCATGTTGTGGCCTTAATCATTTGTCTTAAAAGGCTGGCGAGGGATCCCTATAGCATCTATATGTGCACAGCCAAGATTCACACTTGCCATGCCAATTCTTATTGCCACACAGTCTAGAAATTGCTTCAGGAAAAGTGTAATCCTGGTTTTACCTTTATATTTTAAAAATCATTTCCCCATGCATTATTTCTTCACAGCTTTCTACATTCACGCTTTTACTTTCCAAATGCCTTGACTAGAATGCTATATCCCTGAACAGAAATATATTCCCCCCTGCTATTTTTCTGCAGGAGCCTAGTTCATTCAGAAACAAGAAAAAAATACGAATGATTGTTTTTAAATTCCCCAATGTGCGGAGCTCAGACAAGCCACAGATGCAAATGTGGAAAGCGAATGCAGTGCTGGCATTAGGAAATGGCTGGGTTCACTGTGCTTGTAAGACAGCACCTTTATTATTTAGGCATGGTTGTAAGCTGCCATTTTGATATAATCCCTGGGTTTCTGGACTGGGTACACAGGAGCTGGCACAACACACCCACTGTAGCCCCATAATACCCAGCCACCAATCAAGCACCTTCTGCCAGCACTGAGCTACACTCATTCCCAGAGCTGGCAGCCACAAACAAGCCTGCACATCCATGTCACCAGCAACTCACGGATTGTCACACTGCTCCCTGTTGTCATCAGGGAGCATCAGGGCCTGTGCTAGCACAGCAAATGGTACTGCTGCCCTCCATGAGTCAGAAGTCCAGTGCTGCCATGGGGAATCCTGAGCTGGAAGGTGTCCTGTCACATCAGAGCATGAACACTGCCCCAGCACGGGGAGAGGTGGGGTCCTTCCCTTGGGAGGTGAAGGCTGCCCCCCTCAAATCAGCAGACACAGGGCAGCAGACAAAATGTGCACAGCCCTCTCCCCTGGGGACCAGCTTGGGCTGTCTGCACATTCATGTTAGCATTACCCTTCCAAGGCCCATGTCTGGGCTGCCCAGCTGCCCAGCCAGGGGATGGGATACATGTTCCTCCCCACCCCTGTCCCTGCTGGCTTGTCAGACCCCCAGGTTCTTTGGGGAAAGTGGAAGCTGCAAGTGATGTTCCTGGTAGGGCAGCAAGTAAGATGGACTTGATGATGATTTGGCCCCACATTTTCTGGCAGTCATAACAATTTTTTTAAATAAAATCCTCCACCTTGACATTCCTAATTTGCTTTAGATACAATAAACAGATTTTGTAAAATTCTTAGGTCTTCAACAGATAGGCAACTGAGAAAGGGAGAGAGCAATGCCTTAATCCCTGGGAAAACTGGGACACTGCTTCTTAAGTGACAAAGTAATAAAAATAAAGAAAACACTACAAAGCAGGCCATTAATATAAGGCCACATCTGCCATTAAAGGGGACCTTGCTGTCACTCTGTGCCTCACTCTGTATGGTGGTGAGGGGTTGGTAGTGTCCTTGGAGAGCTCAGGGGAGAAAGCAAGAGGATGCCAGCAACATCGTCTTCCTTTCAAGGTTGTTGTTTTTGTTTGTTTTACCATATATTCTGGGAAAATCCCTGAGGAATTTATTGCTCTAATGAACATGATCTGAGGTTATTTGGGTGAGACTGGTGCCTGTGTGGAGGGGAGGGCTGGGAACCAGGTGTAGGTGCATGCACGTGTTATCCGTGTCTAGAGGGGTTTTAGCTGCAATTGCAGACATTGTCTCTTTTTGGGTAAAACACAAAGCAGAACAGGAGCAGCCAAGAGGCAGAGACTTATGCTTTATGGTACCTTACAAAAAACTAAATGTAGCTCCATTTACATGGCTATACAATGTTGCTAAATCCTTATCTTGCCAACTCATTACCATCTTGGGCAACTGGGACTACTGACCTCCCTGCTTCTCTACCCCACTGCAAGAGCCCAATGCCTGCAGTTCATTTTTGTATTCGGGCTTAAGTTCTTCCCATATTCTCTACTTTTTATTTAAGAGCCACCTGGTCCAGAATTGCATGCACCCAGCTCAAAGTTCCCTCTCCAGGGGATTGCCTGGCAGGTTCATACCCCTGAAAAGATCCCAGGTGCCAGCTGCAAGCATCAAACCCCACAGGTATGCTCCCAGGTTAATCTCATTCCTGGGTTATATTTCTCTAACCCTGACAGGATGCACTAAATGGCAAATGCATCTGGCATGTGAATATTGCCAGCTAGAGAATGGAAATCTAAGTACTGATGAAGTAAATGTTGATAAAATCCTGGGCAAATTGCCCTGGGTCGGGTGATGGCATAAAATAATTCAAGGTTTTCAGGCATTGCATGATGAAGAGTTTCAGGGGAGGGGTTTGGGGGTTTTTTCTGTGCTAGAGAACAGGGGGAGAAAGAATCCAAGGGCTGTCCCCAACAGTTAGGCACACTTGGGCACTTGGGCATGACTGTTGAAGCCAGCGCCTGGTGCTGCCCTGGCTTGCCACCAGCAAACTTGGAACCTAAAAATCTGCTCTGGGCCAAGCCTGCTTCCCTGTCCTGCAAGAAATGAGAACAAAAAAGTCAAAGGAGGCCCCCCACAATGAGGGTATCTGAGCTGGGGTGGAATCAAAGCAGCAGGCCCCTGTCTTTGGCCTGCCCTGGCCCTTGGGATCAAGTCTGTGCCTAAGCTTGGTCTGAGCTGGGCTGGTTTGTATTTGGCTATAGTTATAAAAGCAAAGTCTTATGTCACTGTGTTTGCATTTTTGTGAAATTAAAATATTCCTTAATTAGATGTTGTCTTTTAGTAGAATGAAAGAAGGGGTTTTATTTCGCTTTACTTTGCCGTTTTAATTTACTCCCATTTGTGTTTAATAACTAGGTAGGAGAACATTAAACAGCTGCTGTAAAATATTTTGTAGCATGGTCCCAACTTTAAAACACAATCTGCCATCCAGGTTGGTGATAGCGGGTGTCTGGGAAGCTGCTTCCAGCTTTGGGAGAGGGGAGAGCTGACTGGACTCGTCCTATTGACCCTCCTCTCTTCACCCATCTCCCGCAGGAAGCAGCTTCCCTCCTCCTTAGTAGCAGATGAAAGGGATGTACCCTGCGAGAGGGTACAGCCCCCAACAAATGTCCATGAGCTCTCTGCCAGCGATGAACAGCAGCAGGGGCAGAGGCTGAGGGTTGCTAGTCCACGGGGTGTGGGCTGGACAGGCAGGGACAGGTAGGACAGGCAGAACCAAGCAGGACAGGCATGGAGGGTGGCACGGGCAGGACGGACAAGCACAGGCAGACACAAGTGGGAGCGGGCAGCCATGAGCAGGAACACTCGTAGCCAAGCAGGACGGCCCGTGGGGCAGAACGGACCGGAGCCAGGGGCCGGGCAGTGCTGAGCCGCTCCCCACGGACACTGCCCGCGACTCCCCGAGGCTCCACCCGTGACACCCCTCCCTCGTGGGGTCTCGGGACGGCACAGCGGCAGCGCCGCCACCCACCTAAACGGTGTTTAGACTATAAAACACGTCCGGGCTGGGAACCTGCTCACAGTTCCATAGAACTCACGGACCAGGGCAGGACCCGCTCCTGGTCAGGGCAGGTGTCTGTGCCGCAGGCCGCCTCCGTTCCTTGGAGCCGCGCCCGGCGGGAGCGCGCACCCCACGGCTGTCGGGCAAATTCAGGCTCTGGGCTGGGCGGGGAGGATGGATGGCGTGGGGTCCTTCTTCCTTTCTCCCTCCTCCCACGAGCAACTCGTGTCACCCACGGCTGACGCGCTGACTCGTCCAGTTGCAGCCAGCGCTATCTTCCCCACCTACAGCTCTCTTGCTCTGCCAAGCCTAGGATTATCCCTCCGTTTTCAGCCCCACGTCCTAAAAATAGCACCCTACAACATGTACCAGTTCCCGCGACTCTGCGTGAGCGCTCCCCGTGGACTGAGTTGCGGGATTTCTAGACTGGGGAGGAGGAGGGCGAGAGGATGGTACGGGTTTTCTCCCCCACAGGGAGAAACTTTTTTGTTTTCAAGGTTTAGAGTTCCAGGTCTGTCCTGGGCACGGTCTCCTGCCCGGCAAGAAGAGAGGTTGCCGCGCTGGGACCGCTCTCGGCTGCCGCGCAACCTCTGCGTCCGCGCAGCGTCCCTCTCCGCCTCCCCGCTGCCATCGCGGGGGATCTCCCATTTATCCCAACCCCGGCGACAAATTCGCCCCACTCGTCTTCTCGGACGGTCATTTTCGGACAGAAGAAATTGGATATGTTCCATGTTTAAGCGATTAAATATTGAAAATACGTAGCAATTAAAATCACGCCGCGTCCCGGCTGCTCCGCGCAAGTAACTCGCCGCTCTCCTCTCCGACTCCCAGATGATATTTACGGGGTTTCTCCCTGCTATTTGCTTGAATTTGGGAAGCTCCGGCCCTTGCACTAATGCCGAGACGTGTTTTCGGGGCGGAGGGGAGAGAGGGTTCGCCCCGCATCCCCGGCGTGTTTTATCACCCGTATGCGAACGGCCTCGCAGCCGCCAAGACAGCCCTGCACGGCGACCTCTGCCCTGCCAGCACCACCAGCCCCCCACTTCGGCTCCTGCAGCTGGGGGGCTCCGAGGCTCGCTCCCCTACGGCCCGGACTGGGGGCGATGGAGACCCACCACGTCCGACGAGATGCCCGACGGCACGGTGAGGGGCGGCTCTGTCGCAGGTGACATCTGCACTCTCCCCTGCACTTGTCTTGCCTCGGACCCGGACTCTCGCCACGTGGAGGGTGGAAATTAGGGATCGCCCCATCCCCTTAGCCGATAGGAGCCGACCCAGGCGAGTACCGGCTGGGCTGTTCATCCCGTTCACCTCGAAGGATTTCCGTAGGGAAGGACCGGGCCGGCAGCGGGGGGAGAGAGCCCCTCTGCAGGTGAACTGCCGAAATGTGGGCAGCGCCTGGATACCGAAGGTGGGGGTGCTGTCAGAGCCGAACACGGTACTATTCCCATGCAGGGGTACATACAGCCCGGCCCTACCCCTTTTTCCTTTAGCCTTGGGTCGCTACCTCGGTGCCCACCCGTGACTGGCTACGCGTGGGGTGCATAAGCCCAGGAGCTTGCCGGGTGTGCTGCAGCCTCTGACGGGACATCAGCTCCCCTCCCTCCCTCGCGATGAGAGTGGGTGAGGGAAGTGAGGGGGCGGCAGACAGACACCCCAAAACAGCCCCCACTCCCCACACCTCTGCCTGCCTGGAGGGCGTCTTTCTGGGAGCCAGTACAGCCCGAGAAGGGTGGGGGCTGCAAAGCCCTCCTCCCCACGGGGCAGCCCGGGATCCCTGCCCCTCACCGCGCCGGCGGGCCCGGCACAGGGCCCGAACCGGGGTGCGCAGAGACGCGGCTGCAGCAGCGTCTGCGGTGGGAGAGAAGGGCTGGGGCCGTCGCCTGGGGGCAGCCGTGGGGCGGCCCACGCGTGGAACCGCCTCCCCGTGGGGAGCCGCGATATCAAGGCGCTGGCTGAGGGGAGAAGCGGAGGAGGCCCGTCTGGTTTCGTGGGGGAGTTTATGCACCTCACCTCCCGCCCCCAATAGTCACGTCCACCCCACATCCGAGGCGGCTTTCCCTGCCCCTACCCATCCCCCTTCCTGCCTCGAAGCCTCCCAAACGAAAGCCTCTTTGCTGGCCCCCCAGCGCTGAGCCCCCTGATTCCCCCCAACACGCACACCCCACGCCCTGCCCGGCTGCGGGCAGCCGACTCGCAGCTGCAGCCCTTATTTCATGCCCTTCAAGGCACCGAGCCGCTCTCTTTTGTCCTGGCTGCGGATGACCCATTTCCTCCCTTTCCCCCCCTTAGGCCCCGGCCTCCGTCCCACCCTCCCGTCCCTCCGCCCTCCTCCCCGCCGCACGGCCCGGGAGCCGCACCGCGTCCGGCTGCGCGCAGCGGGGTCGGCGGCCCGAGGAGGGGAGGACACGGAGACGAGGAACCGGTGCCTAGTCCGCGCCGTGTTTGTTTTCCTTTCCCCCCTGAACGCTAGATTAAGACGTGAAGATTACACTTTTATTGTGGCGGCCGAATAATACCACGAGTCAACACAC
Source organism: Trochalopteron elliotii (assembly GCA_024734555.1). NCBI lineage: Eukaryota > Metazoa > Chordata > Aves > Passeriformes > Leiothrichidae > Trochalopteron > Trochalopteron elliotii. The sequence goes on from JANPWX010000376.1 coordinate 1,736,102, forward strand.
ACAGCAAACAAAAGTGCTTGTAGTACATGGCCAACCCCGCTGGGAACCGGGCTGCGGGCTGCTGCAAAAATCAAGCTCTTCAGTGCTAATTACAAATAAATGATGATGTGCTCACTAAGTAATTGATTTAATGAAGTTCCTATGAAACTATTAAAACCGGGTAGAGGTCAGGCTGGAGACGCCCCAGAGCGCCCATTGTGGGCTGTTTAACTCCGCCAATCTCCTCGGAAAGACATCGGGGCTAATAGGTGAAGTCACAGCTGGGTCGGGCTGACTTTTGCAGCACCGGCACTGGCCTCCCCAATCTCGCCTAGCGGCCCGCACCGCTAGCTCGGGGAAGCGAGTCCCCTTGGCACACCCCCGGCCCGCTATTCCCACCCTCATCCTCCCCTCCCACATCTCTCTCCGGGGGACGGCTGCGCCTCCTCCCCCCTGAGCGCGGAGCCCCCGGCGCGGCTCCCCCGGGGTGCCCGTGCCCGTCCCGTCGGGGCTGCGGTGGGTACTCACTCGCTCGGCCCGGCCGCCTTGCTTGCACCTCAACCAGGCGCCTCCGCGGCTCTCCCCAGCCTAATTAAAGAGGGGAGAAGTGGAGCTCTGAACTTGTGTCTACCACTACAGGACGGCTGTAATTCCACCCCCC